>RXID01022171.1:0-134589 GCA_005019695.1 Trichopus zeylanicus subsp. travancoricus | reverse complement strand
AAAACCTAAAATTTCGAACTACGAGTTTAATATTAGTAAATTTATAAGTCAACCCCTTGAATATTTTTATTTATAAATAAGTATAAACTTTATAATTTTTAAAATAAAATTTTACAAGAAAGATATTAAAGGTTTTTAAACTTAAAATTTAAAATTAAAAGTTTAATATTTGTATATTTACAAATATACCCCTTGAATATTTTAATTCATAAATAAGTCCAAATTTTATCATTTTTAAATAAAATTTTACACAAAAGATATTGAAAGTTTTAAAACTTAAAATTTTAAATTATAAGTTTAATATTTATATATTTATAAATAGCGTCTTTAATATTTTTAGGTCGAAAGCAGGGCAAATTGGATTATTTGTTGAAAAATAAAGTGACGAGAGCGAGATGACGGTGGGAAAACGGAAAGATTTGTAATGACACGTTACTCTGGAGAGATGGGAGGAAAGAGGACCCGTTCAAGAAGGGGTAGGGATACAAAAGGCAACGGTGATCCGTTTTCAATAAATTTTTATGAAATAAACTTCGAAAGATTTGAAAACGTAAATTTCACAGTACACGTTTAATATTTGTATAGTTACAAATAGACCCATCGAATATTTTTTATTTATAAATAAATCTAAATTATAAATAAAATTATTTAAGGGGTCTCTTTATAACTATAGAAATATTAAACTTGTAATTTAAAATTTTAAATTTTCAAAACTTGAATATCTTTTTTGTAAAATTTTATTTAAAAATAATAAAATTTAGATTTATTTATAGATAAAAATATTGAAGGAGTCTATTTGTAAATATATAAATATTAAACTTATAATCTAAAATTTTAAATTTTAAAATGTTCAATATCTTTTTTGTAAAATATTTTTAAAAAACTATTAAAATTTGGACTTATTTATAAATAAAAATATTTAAGGGCTCTATTTATAAAAATATAAATATTAAACTTGTAATTTAAATTTTATGTTTTAAAACTTTTAATATCTGTTTTGTAAAATTTTATTAAAAAATGTTAAAGTTTGGACTCATTTATAAATAAAAATATTCAATGAATCTAATTGTAAATATACAAATATTAAAGTTGTAATTTAACAATTTAAGTTTTAAAACCTTCAATTTTATAAAATTTTTATTTAAGAAAGATAAATTTTGGACTTATTTATAAATAAAAATATTCAAGTGCTCTATTCGTAAATGTATGGATATTAAACTTGTAATCTAAATTTTTATGGAGGATTTATTTGTAAAAAATTTAAAAAATTTAAGTTTTTTTTGTAAATTTTTATTAAAAAAATATTTAAATTTGAACTTATTTATAAATAAAATATTTAATGAACCTATTTGTAAATATATAAATATAAAAAATATAATTTAAAATTTAATTGAGGGTTTATTTGTAAATATTTGGGAGAAAGAATGAAAGATGAGAAGTTAAAAATTTTAAGAAATTTAGTTGTAAAATTGTAGAGGGTAAAAGTGAAATTTTTTTAAAAACTATTGATTAAATAACAATTCGGGATTGTAAGTAAAAATTTTAAAAGGAGAGGAGTGTAAATAAATATTGAAATCGCGAGATATTGTCGGTAAATAAAACAAAATTTAGGAATTGTAGGCAAAAAGCACTTAAAATTTTTTTTTTTTTTTTTTAACAAGCAATAGCTCAAAATTCTCTTTTTTTTTTTACTTTCTTCTTTTTTCCAAAAGCAACCCTTTATTCAAAAACTTTTGCTCTCCCATGTCATTAAAAAAAAAGAAAAGAAAAGAAAAAAAGGACCACAAATCAAATTTGGCTAATTTTCCCACAAATAGAGCACCCGGGCGGAAAGTTGATGTTGCACTCATCCTGGGATTAGGAAAAGGACCGCCATCTCACAAACTAAAGAAGCGCTATTAACCCTCCCCACCAGAAAAGGGCCTTTTTTTCCACATCTCTCGCTCGGAGATCTTCTCCCATGCAAGTGACATCAAACATTCTTCCATGGCCTTTTGCTCCCCCCCACCTACAATTCCATTCCAAACACATGTGGCCATGTTTTTCCTTCCGAAAACACAACAATAAAAATGAATTAATCAAAATAATAATAGATAAGCTGGATTCAATTACATAGTATGCCATCAAAATTGTCCAACATGTATAATTATTACCAAATATATGTGTAAAACTCAATATGAAATTGACAAATGAACTAGAGATTATTAGAAAGAAGACACATAACAGCGGCATCACATATTGGGGGTCAAAAGTCAGTCAGTTGAAAACAAGGGAATATCTAGAAACAAGGAATAATTCAAGGGTGTATTTGCGAATATCTCCTATGATCTTTCCATATGGCTATAATCCCCCTTTTGCATATATGCCTGATGGACAAGCTCAAGAGGAACTTTCTATCAATTCCAAGCATCAATTCGTTTCAGCATGGATAACAAAGAATAGATGCCAAATTGTGCTCCACCGTGATAGGGCGCTGCCAAAACCCTTCAGTGTCAAGATGAATGAACCCTAATCTCATGGGTTAGGCCATTAGATAGCTCCCATCAATGGTGGGGCCAGAAGCAAACACGATAACTTCTCAGGGTGGTGGGACCATTTCCCTCCATCCGAGCCCAGGATCATAGACCATGTTAATGTTAATGTGACTTCGATGTCTACCTACAAGCAATGTTTCCTCCTGAGCCGTCCACTTGGCGCCCTCGATAGCTGCCTAATCACAATATTTACCTAGTTTCTGGTTGTTTCCAATGCAATCTCGACCAAGAAAAATAACACCACAACGATTAATTTCTACTGATATAAGTTGATAGTGATACATACTGCAATGCCATGTTTCTGCTCACGTATACTCTAGTTTCTGTATACAGCGATGTGTTTGATGGAGACCTGGAGTAATTAATTATACAAACCGGTCTTATCTACGCTAATTGCATTTGAATAGACAAGTACGTGCAACTAAACTGTCCTTGTTGAAAGATAGATCACCAAATGCCTATCATATGAAGTCACAGAAAATTAATAATGGCATAAATCGCCGACCGATGATATCTGTGGATGAGAAAATGGCATAGATTTTAAAAGATAGCCTGAGGTTTACCTCGCAGGGTTAGCAACAACGGCTTACCTAATGCAACGAGATTGGATAAATGATCTGTAAGGAAAGAACGTCAACTGAAAGGTTTGCCTTGATATTAGTAGTAGCAGAAGATTAAACTTGCCTCAAGAAAGCAAGTGCAAAATAGACTGGACACGTACCTTTCAGAGACAAAAGAAAGCTGCTTAGGACCACTTGTTGTCTGGGGATTTTTGTTGAAGATTTAGGCATGAAACACATCCAACAGAATGGAAAAAAAAAAACAGATTAGGTCTTAGAGACCAAGTTGTCTTCTAAGAGCAGAACTATTGAATGTCATACGAAGAAAAACAAAGCAAGATCTAAATTCATCATTCACCATGATATAGCAAAATCGATAACTCAGAATATTGGGATGATTGTGCTGGCAAACCTACATTATAAATTTGATGGAAAGAATACACTTCTCCTTAAGATGAGAAAATGAAGACACTAGAATTAGAAACCTCAATTGTATTCGACGAAGAACAGTAACTTCAAGAAAAGATATTAACAGTAGAAGCAATTGCTAAAAAAATAATGGTAGTATTAGCAGAAAATTGAAAATTGCTCAGAGCAGATAGGAAATTTACCTACCAAAGACGAACACAAACTTCTCTGAAAGGCAAAAAAACTTATTAAGATCTAAACGCCGAATTAGAGGACCACTTGACCTCTGGATATTTCTGTGGAAGATATAGGCCAAAGATAAACTACAAAAAGCAAAAAAAATTATTTAGATCTAAACACCAAATCTGAACTGACATAACAAATATCACATTTGGAAAACAAGAACAAATATAATTCCATCAATTCACCATTCTAAATCAAAATTGATAATATAGAAAATTGGGATGATTGTGCCCGCAAACCTACCTCAACTGAGTATATAAACCTGAAAAACAAGGTATGAGGTCAGAAACCAATATTTGAAGCAAATTAATCTAACTATTGAGTTCAAAAATAAAGCTGATCTACCTGTTTCAGACTAACTTTTTATCACACAATACAAGACCCTTTGACAGGGCATGTATAAATCAGAATACTTTCTTTTCTATTCAATCTCCATTCTGGAGATTGACTTGATATATAGCTGACCACAGACTCATCTGAAGGCCAACATAGTTATAGACCCAGCATACAAATAATGCCAAAAGTTTTATGTCTAAACTTGTGTTTTTGATATATTAGCATGTATGCATATGAAATGTATCTATTTTCATGCGCACACTGGAAAAATGGAGTATTTGCCTGTATTCCCTCACCATTAGTTTCCAACAAGGCAATTAGCTAAAACTAGGGTGTTACATGAAACATGACCAAAATGGCCAGACAGAGGGTGCCCAGGAGCTTACAGAAACCACATGTTTCTAGGTGCACACATACAAGAAAAAAAAAATGAAATATTTGTAACTGGAAACACCAACTTTTTTCCAAGTACCATAGTTGCAAACAAAGATATGAATGCCACTTTCTATCAATTAATTGACCTGAAGGTCTTACACACCATTTCCTGCATAAAGAAAATCACGTTCAAAATTAGCAGGCTAATTTTTGGAGTGATGTAATCTATTAATTATCTCGGATAGCCTACGGCCGCATTAGCTGTTTTTGATGGGACCTGGTGATGCATTTTATTCAAGACAAAGTGGCCTCTCTTGCATTAGTATCTATCCATGAAAACTCTGATTTTTGACTTCCTTTCTTTGTGCATTTTTGATCACTAATGCATTGAACGCCCAATTCCTTTTGTACATAGGAAGAAAAACTTGGATTAAGTTGGTTCTATTTAATAATTGTAGATTATATTATACATGTGCTTTTTATATTTTTTTTATCCTTAAATTTCATCCAGACAAATTATGAAGGTAATGAGTCAATATGTGTATCTCATGTTCCCCGTTACTTCACCGCTAATTCTTCCACTGACATAAAGGAATGACAATCAGCTTTGCTTTATCTTTTTCCTTGCTACAATTGAACTGATTTTTTTATGAAACATTCTGCGAAAGCTAAATTAAGATCTGATGTAGCTTTTTGCTGCAGGATGATGCAATATAATTTCAGAAGAGGTCCAAAGTTGGGGCAACTTTGCAGATCATGATCAAGAAGCAGTGGCTTGTAATAAGAGGGAATCTTCTTAGAAAGCTCATAAAAAGGGTCCAAAAGTAATGCGTTAAAAAGAGCCCTAACATGTATCTTCTTGAAAAAAACAACTACAAAGATGGCCTACTGACAAATTTCTCAGAGGAAGGAAATTGTGGTTGTGTTTTTTTTTTTTCGGTTTTGGGTGTGGAGCAAATGCTCATCAACCAGTTTGTATTGAACAACCTGAGAACTACTGAGTGACAAATGCTCCTCAAGAAGTTTAGATCTCATAACCCACAAAGAATGTGCAAACTATGGAGAGATCACCAGTATAATTGAGCATAGAAAAACTGAAAGAGTTTAACCTCACATTGGTGAAAGAACCTTCTTGTTCTGTTCTTTCATGTCCAAGTATCCAAGTTCCAAACGTTAGAGTTGCTGCTATATGGAAGTTTCAGTTTTTCATTTGAATCAATCCACAGCATGGGATCAAATCCATTTTTTGTCATGATGGCCTAATCCATTCTTCATTACGTTAGTGTATGCCACATTAATATCATCAATGTGCTCAAGTAGCATTTCCCAAAATACAGACCAGTCTGCATTAAACTTGGACATCATGTTTCTTGGCAAATATTCATCTGATTCCAAAATTTAACAAAAATTCAGAGCAAGGTACAGTTCCAAATTTGAGAGTTGCAACATCTATAGCTACTCAATCTCCATGTGCGGTTAAAATTGTAACATGGTTTGTGTTAATTAAGCTTCTTTGAAATTATAAACACCAGAATCTTGATTAAGCTTCTTTGAAATTATAAACACCAGAATCTTTCATTTGCCTAGTAGATAACACTATCTGAGTTGACTTGACTTAAAACAAATTTGACTTGCACCTACAATATATGATCATGCTCTCCCATTGTTTACTTCCATGTTTCTCATAAAGGGATCTCAGTCATTGACTTCATCTTCACATATACAAGTTTATCCATCCTTGACTTCTCACTTTCCAATGAAGTTACAGTGATGCTTTTCTCATGCGGGATGAGTTGTGCTTTTGGAGGAGCAATTATGTGATGAAATCAGATCATTAGTCAAAACTTGGAGTAGGAAATATGCAAATGAAAAATTGTTAGACTAATGAGATGTGCACACATGTTTCCTGCACAATTCCGGTTCTTGCAAGATTGTGGCATATGGATGTAAATGATATTTCCAAATGTAAAGACGATCACTAGAATGGGTCTTGTGTATTGCTTATCTACCAAAATGCTGGACTTCGTAAACAATTATTTGTGCATTAGCCTACCAAATAGAAAAAAAAATGCCCAGTATGTTCAGTATAAAAGAAACATAATTCTGAGCAATGTACATATACCTGTGCTGTCCCAGAAAACAGTGGACACAGAACCACACCGCCATATTTAGGAATCAACTTGCAGAGAAGTGAAAAATGCTCTCATTGGGTGTTTCCAACCTCTTCCAATCTGTTCAAATGACATTAGAATATTCAAAGAATAGAGCAGAATAAACTGCACAGCTTCTGTTTACATATTGCAGACCTCCAAGCCTGAAATTATTGATCAATGGCTTTATATGATGCCCTCCATGTAAACCCTTGTTTTTATTGACAGATCATCATCAACCCTTGTTTTTATGAGTGTCAGCACCTTCCAAATCCTTGTGGTACAGATACCAAAGTCAATCAATCATTTTTTCACTATGGTCTAGAAATTTACTCTCTTCATCGGCCATTACGTCATGCAAGATGAAACTTGAATCAGGAGCATATCCATTTTCCGTTAGCTGGTTAATCAATAATCTCAATGTAGTGTGGATTATATCCAACTGAGGATGAGAAATATCCCCTGCTGTGAAGGAATGAACTTTATTCCTTAAAACAATCCAACTAACTCCAGGGCTCTTTTTCAAACCCTTTTCTTTAATGTCTGATCTCAATATGTTGACATCCTCCCAACTGCCAGCTGCAGCATGGATATTTGACAGAAGTATGTAGTTTCCAGTGTTTGTAGGTTCCATCTTGATTAGCTTCTCACAAGCTAATCTAGCCATTGTGGTGATAGGAAATACCTGGTAACCAGCCAAATGCGCTCTCCATAAACTAGGATCTGGTTCTAAGGGCATTGAATGAATCAATGCATTTGCTTCATCCATGAACCCTGCGCGGGCAAACAAATCTACCATGCATGAGTAATGAACAGCATCTGGTGCTATGTTGTGAACTGCAGCCATGGAATAGAAAATTTCACATCCCTCCTCAACAAGGCCAGTGTGACTGCAAGCAGACAAGATTGATATGAAGGTCACACTAGTTGGCCTTTCACCCATTTTGAGCATTTGGTAGAACATGTTAACTGCTTCTTCTCCATGGCCATGCATTCCATAAGCAGCAATCATAGCATTCCAGGATATAACATCTTTTCTTGATAAATTACCAAAAATTGTTAAAGCATTTCCTATACTTCCACATTTTGCATACATAGTTAACAGGGCATTTTCCATGGAGATATCTGAGGACAAACAAAGCCCTCTTCTGATTATATATGCATGCAAGCATCTTCCTTGTTGCAAGTCTCCCATGTTTGCACATGCTGGAAGAACATTAACCATTGTGGTATAGTTTGGTTGCACTTCTGACTGCATCTGGTAAAAGAGCTTAATGCCTTCTCGTGGATGCCCATTCCGCACATAGCTTGCAACCATAGCATTCCATGAGACTATATCTCTCTTGGGAAAGTTTCGAAACAAATGTACAGCAGAAGATTCATATCCACAGTCTATATACATATCAGTGAGAGCTGTACATAATGATGAGTTGAACTCAAGACCATGTCTTATTATGTAACCATGAATGGATCTTCCAACACTTAAACACGACTCATCTTTGCATCCCTCTAGAACAGAGACCATACTATATGAGTTCAATTCAATTCTGCTTCGAAGCATTTGTCTAAGAAAATCCCAAGCCTGAGATACCAGTTGGTTTCGGCTCAATCCCATAATTAATGTGTTCCATGAAACAGCATCCAATGGTTCTAATTCATTAAAAATCAGGAGAGCAGATGCCATATGACCAAGATCTGAATACATGCTCAACAATGCACTACCAACATTCTTGTGTTTCCCTGTTTTCAAAACATGGGCATGTAGCTGTGCACCTTTCTCTAATTCACCAGAGTCAGAACATATTGATAGGATTGTTGTTAATGTGATAACATTTTCTTCAATCCCCTCCATGAGCATTCTGTTGAACAAATCAAATGCCTTATCATAGTATTTGCGGTTTTTATAAGCAGAGAGCATTGCATTCCATGATGCAAGATCCCTTGATTGCATCTTCTTGAAAACATCACATGCCAATTCTAAATTTCCACACTTACCGTACATGGTAATCAAAGCATTTTGCACATATTTATCATCATAAAACCCATTTTTAATCGTCAATTGGTGAACTTGTTTTCCCAACTCCAGATGTTCAAATTCCAAACATGATTGCAAGATTTCGAGAAATGTGACGGAGTCAGGAGCCAAATCAGTCATCAGAATTTGAAAAAAGAGCTCCAAAGCTTTAGCAATATCTTCCTCATCAATGTAAATTGATAGCATAGCATTCCAAGTCACTATATTTCTTATCAACATCAAGTCAAACACATTTCGTGAGAGTCTGACACCAAATCTTGAATAGAACCCGATTAATGCAGTACCCAAATGAGCCTCAGAAAAAAACAACCCATGCCTCAAACAATAACAGTGGATCTGTCGTCCTAGTCTAAACTCAGACATGCCACCGCATGCAGACAGGATGCTCACAAGTGTCACTGCACTGGGCTTCACCCCCTCCCTTATCATCTGAAAAAACAACCTTATTGCATCCTCATACCGCTGACTCCCGACATACCCACAAATAATCACATTCCAAGACACCAAATCTCTCTCGTCCATTTCGTCAAACATCTTCTGAGCAATATCCACCAGCCCACATTTACAGTAAAAATCAACCAGAGCGGTCCTGATTCTGACATCTTCAATCAAGCACGATCCAATTATGTGAGAATGGATCCTCCGGCCAAGTTCTACATCACGAAGCTGCGAGCACGCCTTGAGAACGAGAGGCAGAGTGGCCTTGCTTGGCGGAACACACAAAGCTTCCATTTCCTCGTACGATGAGAGGATTGCTCGGTCATCCTTGAGCTTGGCATGGTTCTTCAGAATCAAATTCCAAGTTTTTGTGTCCTTGGATTGAAATCTTTGAGCCGGGGATGGTGGGCTTCTGCAGAGGTTTGTGATCAAAGTTCCCATTTTTGGGAGTGGCGGGAAATGAGTGTCCAGCGGTTGGTAGCAATTCAAATGGGCTGGTTCTGAATTAAAAATATATTGGCCCAAGGAAACATGGTTTATGGGCCGGGCTCGCCGGATTCAGGAAATGGGCAAGACAGATTTTTATTTTTTAAAAAAATTTGTTCTATTATTATTATTATTTATTTATTTATTTTTGTGCAGTCAATCTTGAAAATAGATACATGATTTTATATTTTTCAGAATTTTCGTGTCGTAGCTTCATAAAAATAAAGATGAGCCATGCATATAAAAATAGAATAGCTATGTTTTTTTTCATGCATTTTTATTAACTTAAGGAAGAAAATGGCAATAGGAGGCCGTTTGGTAATGGACTAAGATTAAAATTAGCCTATTAATAACTGAACTAATATCCAAACACTCAAAAGATAATCATACTATTATTTTATAATTTTTTGCTTAAAAAATAAATTTACTAAAATACTCTTAAAAATGTGTTATTTGTATATATTGTGGGCTCATAATATTTGTATATAGTACGTGTTTATTCCTTCATTATATATATTTTATAATTTTTTCTAATTAAATATAAAAATTTTATAGTTATTTTTAATAAGTACCACGCTTTATAATCAAATAAAATCAAAATAAATGTTTAAAATAAAATCTCAATAATAATATATGTCAGTGGTAAAATATTCTATAAAATTTTTACATTTTTTATATTATAATTTTAATTTTAGTCATAATTCGTTACCAAGCAGGCCTTGGAATTTCAAGCACCTGCGCAGATGTCAGGCTTTTCGCCAAGTGTTTATTTAATTTTTTGTGTTATTAATTAATAATTATTTTACCAGTTCATTTCCACTTTTTTTTTTTCATTAGACACGATAAATAATAGCTAGCGATTGCATAAATCTTTTTAGCCAAGTGTTCATCTAATTTTTCGTGTCATTAATTAATAGTTGCTTAGACAGTTCACTTTTACTTTCACTTTACATAAATAAATAAAAAAGGCTCTACATAAATCATAAGGGTATATACATAATAAATTAATGTTATTATTTATTAATCAATTAGACTTTTTTTAGATAGTGATTTTCTACCTCAATTATCCAATTTTATCCCTTCGATAATCATGATCTCATTATCTCGTTGTCTGAAAATGGCTCACAAGTCACAACAACCAACAGCGTTTTTTTATTTTTAAGTAAAAACATCCAACAACATCTTTGCACATATACCCCATAATTATCTACATCAGGTCAATCAAATCAATGCATGTTTTACATATACACCCTTTATAAAATTGTAATAGCCATATACACCAGGAAAATGTAGGAGGTCCATATGTATACACGGGTTCGAGTGGAAAATTGAAGTCAGGAGGGAGTCAAAGAAAAAAATAGCAATTGTGAGATGTGAATAAACATAATTTATATGCGTTCAGGGACATATGTGCAAAATGACCCAAGATGTCGAAAAACCAAACTAGTAAATTCTGAATCCGGCTGGCGATCCCATCTCCTCTCCTCCGCAGCGGCCGACGGAGATGCCATCGAAGGCGACGGGAAGCCGGCCGGAGGACCTGACGGCGAGGCTCGAACTCGCCGTCGGCGTCGGGGATGGGGAGGAGTCGCTGCTGAGGACGCTGAGGGAGGTCAAGAACCAGATCATCGGGAACAAGACGAAGAAGCTCATCTACCTCCAGCTCGGCGCCGTCCCACGCGCCGTCTCCATCCTCGCCTCCGACCGCGATCCGGCGGTCATCGTCGAGGCCGCGGTCGTCATTGGCAGCTTCGCGTGCGGGGTGGAAGACGGCGTCCGCGCTGTGCTCGATGCCGGCGCCCTGTCGTGCCTCAGCGACGTCCTGTCCCATCCCAGTCAGAAGGTTAGATCTTGTGGTGGTTTTGGTTGAAAATTTTCCCTTGTTTTGACGCTCTTTTTTGGTTTGGGTTTGGAACTTGAATTGTCATTCGTCGATGGCGGTTGATAGTTGCGAATTTGTGAATAATTGAAATACTTTGTTTAAAAAGGAACTAGAAGGGGATCTGCTGATAATTTTTTAGTCGCAATTGAACATCTCAAGATCTAGATTTAGTTCACATTCTCACTGGCTGTCATTTGTGTGTTCAACTAAAGTTGAATAAGCATTGTATGTTTCTTGATATCAGAAACTCTTGATCTTGGAGGACATCTGTGAGGTCTCACATTTCACTCACTTCTTTGCTTAACTGTGAAGATTGCTTCTATTGAGATTTTGTTTATAATGGTTCTATCAAGTTTTTCTTGTGGCATGTTCTGATTTTGTTGTGCATTGCCTCTTAACTACTGCCTCTTGTTTGCTTGGCAAACAACTAAATGTATCTGGGAAAAGCTATAGACACTGATGTAAATATCATTGCAGCTTATGGAATGAAGCTGCTGATTTTTTATGTGAAATTCTGGGGACCATCTGATCTGCTGTTTTTTTTTTGCAGGTTGTGGATGCGGGTGCACGTTCTCTTAGAATGATCTTCCAGTCGGGGCTGGCCCCAAAATATGACCTTCTCAAGGAGAAAAACATGAAATTTCTTATTTCACTTTTAAACAGTGGAAATGAAAATGTGACTGAGCTTGCTGCTAGCATCATTGCACACTCTTGTGAGATGAGGGCAGAGCAGAAGGCACTCTGTGATGCAGGAGTTCTGCTGAGGCTTATTAATCTTCTCGAAGGATCTTCGAATCAAAGGGATGCTTGTTTAGACTCAGTAGCAGCAGTTGTCAGGAAGAATTCTGAAGTTGCTGCTCAGTTTGTCAGCATTGACAATGGTAGAGGTTTGAATTCATTAATTAAGTCGCTAA
The DNA here is from genome assembly GCA_005019695.1 of Trichopus zeylanicus subsp. travancoricus. Lineage (NCBI taxonomy): Eukaryota > Viridiplantae > Streptophyta > Magnoliopsida > Dioscoreales > Dioscoreaceae > Trichopus > Trichopus zeylanicus. Next base: position 122,228 of record RXID01022171.1, on the reverse strand, counting down.
ATGACCGGAACTCTCAGACTAGATTGCTTGCCTGTGTATGTTTGATTTTTATTGGGCATGCTTCTCCTCGCAATGTGCAAGACATGCATATCAGAAGAAAGATGATGCTGATATTAGTTGAGCTTATTGAAGAATTTGGTAAAGTTGGGGATGATGCAGTGTTTGCACTGTTGAAACTACTTTCTGATGATGAGGAGTTGCATAAACAGGCAGTTTCTCTTAATTCTGTTGATAAGGTCTTCTACTTTCTGCATAAAAATCAACTGCAGCCAAAACGCCTCCAAGGGGTCCTACTTGTATTTGCAGAACTTTGCTCAAGATTGGAGGAGTGCAGATGTCTGCTTATGTCATCATCACAGGTTTGCTATCTGAAGAGGGAGTTGGTACAATTATATTTGGTGCCTTTTCCCTTGCTAATACTGAATGAATTTTCCAAATAGTCACTTTAATAGCTTACATGCATCTCCTCCAAGTACTTGCTTAGCTGATTTAATTTTTCCGAGTTGTTTCTACCATTAATGCTTCTCTATATATTGCTTGGATAACTGACTAATTAATTCAAATTCACATACTAATCCGGTGATGTAATAAATATTTTACATAAATTAGTTTGATGATGCTGGTTGAGAAGCAATAAGGACCACCACACCATATGCTGGAGCCCAGTCGTCTACAGCCTTATTTATCATACTATTTTGTACAGAACTGTAGTTACCAACCAGTATGCTACAACAAGAAATTTTCCTCGTGTTCTTCATGATTTTGCAATGGAAGTTTTCCAAACTTTGTACTGATCAGATGGTGTAACTAAAGGAAGCATTTCTATTTTAGGCATTTTGTCTAATTCCCTTAGTATGTGAATGTCCCATGCTTGCAATCTATCAGATCTTAGTACTACATCCTTGTGGCTAATGTTTGTCCAAATAAATGACATATATACTCTACTGGGCATCAAGAAGAAGTTTTTGATTTTTCAAACTTTATCAACTACCACATAATCAAAAAGCATAATGATAATATATACTTTTATAATGTTATTTATGTGCAGTCCTTGAATTTATGTGGATGCTTACCTCTTTGAAGAATGTCATGCTGAATTGTTTTGGGCTGCTGAATGCTAAGTAGTTGTGTTATTATGAGTAACATTGCCACTGGGCCATGGCGCCTGAAATCTGCAACAGTTCATCTGAATATGCCTCCCAAAACAAAAAAGTAATTTTATTGCAATGCTCTTTTGTGTTGCTATAGTATCATGGACATTTATAGGTTGTTCATGATGATGTCTAGGATCACCTATACTTTCTGATTCCAGTTAGGTACCAGTTAGACCTCTTTTCAAGTGTTTTTTGTCTTTTGAAGTTCTTAAAACATATGTGCAAATACAATTTGACACACTTTGTCTTCGGAAATAATAACCAGCCATTGGTCTAAACAAATCGAGCAGGTACTTGATTTGCTTGCTAATGCACTAAAGCATGAGTCTTCTGATGTACGTATTGCAGCATGCGCTTGTGTAAGGAGCCTCGGCCGGTCAGTGAAGGTTTGTAATGTGGAATATCCTTTATGTTGTGAAGGTCAAGCTTGAATATATAGGAGTTGACCAGTGTTTTGTTGCAGAATCTTAGTGCAGGCAACCTAGCTAAAGAAAGATTCATTGTTCCCCTTGTTCAGCTTTTAGATGATCCTTCTATGACCATACAGGTATAAATATCACTTCAATAGTTCTGCTTGAGAAACTAGTATTGTGAGTAGGAGTTAATTTAGAGAAAAGATCCTCTTTGTTCCTCCGTTATTTGTTATCAATTTTTACTTTTGCTGCTTTCACAGTTTATTCTGTCTGTATTCTCGGAAATGAGACTGGAGTTATTTCCTGATAGCTTTAGTTAACAAGTATATCTTGTAATATATAGCTCTTGTAGAAGCTATAACTGATATACTTTCAGATTTCTAGTTTTCATATTGTTATTCATAGTCATGTTCTACAATTGATTTCATTTTCTGGATTGTTCAAGGTAGCCGCCCTTGGTGCTATCTGCAATGTTTCTGTGGGGTTTACAACTCCAAAATCCATCTTTATCCAGTCTGGATGTGTTAAACAGCTTGTTCAGCTATCCAAGTCAATGGATCCAACACTGAGATTGCAAGCTGTATGTGCTTTGAGGAACCTAATGTTCCAGGCAGATACAAGTGCTAAAGAAAGCATTATTCTGGAGCTGACGTTATCTACGTTGGCTAGTCTAATATGTGGTGAGTCTTGGATATGCTTTGGCCTTAATATATGGTTTATCATTTTTTTAATTAAAAAAACCCTGTGTGTTTGCTAAACGTATCAGAAAAGTTCTTTCTCCTTCTCTTTCTACTCTGGTAAGGTCTAAAGTAATAAAAGAACTGAAAATTGAAATATTTTTGCCTTCTTTTTCTGCATATCATGATAGGAACAGATTCTACATCTTCAATCTAGTTGCCTTATACATCTTTATACATCAACAGTTATTATGGGGTTTGCTATCTGGTACCGCTACCTTCATTGGACCATGAGACCAAAAGAACATGGTTAGTTACAAAAGGAGCCTTATGATCTTCAACTATCAATTAAACAATGCATAGTAAAGTTTTTATTCTATACCAAACACTGGTTTTGCATTCCATGACAGAGATCTAGATTTTTGTGTTCGATATATCACTTACCAATTATGTCCTAGGAGTACCAATTACCCATTTTGCTTCCCTTCCCATACCACTGTACCTTATTGCTTGAGATGATCCTTGCTCCTCCCAATTTCAGTAGCTTGTCTTTTATGACATCAATAGCCACTATAATAGAACAGAAGAATGAAGAAAGTCTAGATTTTGTTCTCTGAACTATGGTATGATGGACAGGGATATGGGTGACATGGGTACACTGCTAGGGGTGTTGGGTACTGAAAAATCCTAGACATGGGAACATGAAATGATATCTTGGTTCTCGGTTCGCCCTTAGGAGAGGTGTGAAATGATTTGCATCACTAAAATATGCATTTGCATAACCAATACCATACAATAAGTTATATTGTTATGGTTCTCAATGAAGAAATGAATTGCTTAATGTCAAATTGCTCTGTAGCAAAATTAGACTAATTGACAATGGATGCTGGGTCCAAAGAGTCCAAGGGTTGCCAGTGACACATTACACATCTTTATTGCTTTGTAGAAATTAGCTGAAAAGCTTTCCAATGTGAAGACAATCAAAGATAACTCTTCTTGGGGTACATATAAACTCCAAACTATATGCAACAAATGAATAAGAATGCTGAAGATTGTTACACTAATCCTAAAATCTTTTATTTTACAGATTCTGAGACTTCCATTCAGCAAGAAGCTTTGGCTCTAGTGTGCAATCTTCTGGATGGATATACAGCTTCTTTCCAATATGTTTTTGCAGATGACGGTTTAATTATGAATGCCATCATCAGACAGTTGCATGGTTCATCTTCTGTGGACGTTTGCATTCAGGTCTCTGTTCCACTAACTTCTCTAGTTCTTCCAAAAGTTTTTTGCTGTCAAATTTTTATTCAGGTGTGGTTATTCCTAAGCTTACAGAGAAATTCTGTTTTGGAGATCAAACACTGGAATAGGAAATATATTATGAAGCCTCTGCAATATCAACATCCTTTCCGCACTGAACTTTACAGAATGTAGGTACAGTTGGTTGATGGAGGACTGTCAACAGTAACAATTAAGTTTACTTTGGTAGATTATGAAAAGACCTTTTAGCATATTTTCTTGCCATCATCTCAGCAGTCTAGACCACACGACCTATTACAATGTATTTATAATATACAATTCATATCACCAGGAGGATTAGATAGTCTTGCTGGCAATATGATTCTGTCATCTGAAGCATTAGTTATTGTTGTCCAAAACTAGTCTAGTTCTATGTTCATGGTCTTCAAAAATGTCATTTGTTTCTTGTAGGGTATGTATGTGCTTGGCAACATTGCAGCTGGAACTGAATCTCACAAAGAAGCACTAATGAGCTACTTTCTTCGACCTGAAAATAATCAGCCTTCTTTCATTGTTAAGTCATTACGGAGTGAGAATAGCTCATTAAGAACTGCAACCATGTGGTGCATTGTAAACTTGACTGGCCCAGACAGTCCGAGTTCACCATCTCGGATTGCAAGATTACGAGATGCAGGAGTCCTATCTCTAGTAAATCACATGAACAAAGATGGCAATGAACCATGCTTGGACACAAAGGTTATTTAGCATTACTGTATGTTATTATACAGAGTTCCAATTCACTTCAGTAGTTTTTGATGTAGCTTTAAAGCTTGCAGTGTAGAGTCAAAACAGCTTATGACCAGTGTAAGTTTTTTGAGAACACTTCGCTTTGATCACTGGATTAGATGAATGTGCTCTGGCTCTAGCAGTGCAGATAAGGAAATATTTTCAGAAACACCCCAGATGCTTTTCAACACACAGTGAAATGGTATGTCTTTGTTTAGCATAACATTTATCAACTTTTTTTTTCTATATATTGCCGTTATAAATGGTGGTAGGGCTGATGAAAAGAACCAAAAAGTTCAAGAATCAAACTGTACCAATTGAGAATTGAACCAAGAACCCTTTTTTTTTTTTTTTTTTTTGAATTCGGTTCGAATCTAATTTGGAATTTTCATACAACCTGGAAAGCTGGTTTCCGATCCTAGTTTTCTCGTAAAAATGTTAGCCAATCCAGAATTAGTTTTTGAGTTAATTAAAATCTCTCCTCCAAGATACTTAAGATACCATTTGGTTTGGGATCAAGATCGGTATTTTTTAAAATTTTTTCTTGCAAAATTAATATTACTTATTTTACACCGTTTTTAATTAAATTATTATAAAAAATTAAATAGTTTTTCGAACTTTAAATTATTGTAGGATTAATTTTGATAAAAAGATATTAGTTTATAAAAGTGATTCATTAGTCTTGATTTTAATCCTGATTTTGATCCCGAATCAAACAGTGCCTGATAGTTTATATGTTTACTTGGAGCTCTTTCAATGTTTATATTTTGTCATGTTGTTTATAATTTAGTTAAAATGTTTATTTTGTGCTTTTTTTGAAGTTTTTTTACTTATGTTTTTATGTAATATTCCATACTCAGGCTTGGAGCTAGAATTGGTTGCTTTTTGTTGGTTTCTGGGACTAAATTCCAATAGTAGAAGATGATGCAAATAATCTTTTTAGTAACTGAAGAGTACCAATACTAAGACATACTACAAATAAAATCAAAATTTTTTTGACACAAATTTGACCTCAAAATACCTGTCCTAGAAGAACAGTATGTTTCTTTTTTCCACATAAACAAGAATGTAAACAATAATATTGAGTGGGACTTTGCACCATTTCTTCATGATGGACTGCCGAAAAGAAAATTAAAAATGGTTGGTTGGATGAAATTTATCAATGAGAGAATAAAACACAAAAAAACAATTATAAATTAGTTGATCTACTATTAATCTATCTCCAAAATGATTCAATGAGTTAGAGATTTTTCAAGTATATCTGATGAGAACATGGCATGTTACTACCCTTATATTTAGCTAATTAGCCATTCCAATCAATGTAAAGTTTGAGTTGGGAGGTTAGAAGAATAAAATATCAATTTAGAAGGAGGATCAAATGTACTTAAATTAAAAGCTAAATATTTACGAGGAGGATCAATAGCCCGTGTCTTCTGGTTCCTCCCTTATATCAAGTAATGCACTAGAAAGCAGTAGTCATGATATGAAATCGTAAACTATTTTCTGTATCGACTTTGAACCTGTTATGAATTGGAATCGAGAATCCGATTTTTAACGAAATTGTTTTGGTTTCGGTATGTGGAGTTCTTGTATTGATTTAAACCAGATAAAAAAAAGGGTTATGGCATCTTTAATTGTTTCATGGCTTTGCCCAAAAAAGTGGAGTCACAAACACATGGTGTTGTAGCACATGGTCAATTGTAGTGTCAATTCTCTAGAAAATTTTAAAGATTTCTACAATTACTGCCTAAAATTATCTTACTCGTAATAACCCTTATTTTCACCTTGGTTACAATTTATGTAACTAACACAATGGAACCATCAACTATGGTAATGGTTTCTCATAATAAAATATCTCTAGTGAATTTTTTTTACATATACCCCTATTAAAATCTGGCCTAGTTTCAACTTATTTGGATATAAATTTACATCTTAACTACAAATCTGCATGCTAATATTGGATGGCGTCTTGTGAAAATAGTCTTTTAAGTCTCTTTATATCTATCATTTGATCTTTTGTTTTTAAATAAAAAAACCATGTTATTTTTGTCTTTGCTCCTGTATTACACATGTAACTAATTATTTATTTATTTATCTTTTGCAGGAGAAGCTAATCAGGTCTTATTAAGGTAACAGTTTGTCTTGCGGTATGCTATGTAAATATGCCCTTAATATTATATATTTATAATTTTATTTTTTGTGTTTAAATAACAAACCATGTTTCTTTCTATTTGTTGCCACGCTTGCTTTGCACGTGTAAATATCTAGCTATTTGTGACGCGTTGCTTTTATTTGCAGGAAAAGCTAATCCTTTTTCTCTTATTTCCAGCTGACTACTTGTTTTTTAGCGGGTTACGTGAATGCATTCTTAATTTCTTTATATAGTTATGGAATTTCTTTATATAGTTATGGTTTGGTCATTTGTTTTAAATAGAAAAGCATGTTACTTTCTGTTTCTGTTTGCATGTGAAAATACCGAGTTATTTATAATGTATTTTTTTTATTTGCAGGAGAGGCTAATCTGTTTCATTAAGGTAACTTCTTGTTTTGCGGTGAGTTATGTATATATATTCCTTAATTTCTTTTATAAGTTATGATCTGATACCTCATTTTAAACAAAAATCATGTTTCTCTGCACTAGCATTGCCATATATGTGAATAGCTAGTTATCATAATATGTTGTTTTCTATTTGCAGGAGAAGCTAGCTAAACTTGTTTTATTAAGTTAACTGCTTGTTTTGTGGCAAGTTACTTTGAAGCAGGAGATCCCATGTCCTTTTTCCTTGTGTTCATATTCCCCTACCCACAGATGTTGAGATGCCAGATATTATTCTCCCATGTAGGAAATGATGTGTTGTTGTTTCTAGTGTATGCATTTTTTTTTTTTTTTTGAAGTATGATAGTTTTGCAAGTTCAAATAAAGCCTCAGTCAAGTTGGTTCTGTTTTTTTTTTTTCCCTTTCTTTAAAGTTGCATTTCAGTTAAAATTGCTAAGGAATAGCTGAGTTCTGTTTTGATGCCAAGAAGCAGTTGATTCCAGAGTTTGCGTTGCATAATTGCTGCACAATCACTGTGGAACTTGTATGATGGTTAGAATGATTGTAGAGCTTTTATTTCAGTTTAAACCATTGTCATCTTTGTGGAGGGGCCATGCTAGGCCATGCTAATTTTCCCTATAGTAATGTTCCATTTTTATCAATTATCTCCATGGAGACTTTTTTGGAATATGTATAATGGTCACGATGATTACAGATTTTTCTCTCAGAAGATAATTATTACACATTTTGCTATCCAAATAATGGTTACAATTTCATCTCGTTGGATTTTGGTCTCGACTTCAGTTTGAGGCGACAGGAGGTCGGAGGCTTTGTTGAGTCTCAGTTTACTTGCACTAAGAGATGAACACACAACTTATATTCAAGGGAGTTGGAAGAACATAACCAATGCAGCAGCACCTCATATGCAATAAAAAAAAAATACTGAAGTTGACTCATCCATCCTGTGAAATAGAGAGATGCAGAGCCCAAGAATTAACTCGAAAATGGTTGCAGGACAGAGGAGATAACCTATAAAATATGGGTATCAAAATTTTGAATTTTGATTGTTATGGAGACAATTATAACATTTTCAAAAGTGCAGATGAAATTAGAAAAAATTTTAGGGGTTTACAAACAAAATTCTTATTGAAATTACTCTCTAAACAAAAGACGGGATGGCCACATAATACGTGATCACAAAAGAGGGTATCCTCCTTCAAAGAAGAAAGTGTATATACATCACTAGGCTGAGCGGCAAAAGCCGGCCAAGAATTTCACTCCACAAGAACTTATTGAGATAGGCCAAAGCACCGCCCATCTCTCTCTCTCTTCACACACACACAAAAACAAGCCAAACAAAGAGGACACGGCCTACAAAAGGGTTGATCCATAAAGCAAGTGTTGTATGGTACAAAACCACGAAGGAATCAAACCAATTACATCACTCCTTGGTCTCCACATGCCCACCTTTGACACAGGACTTCACCAGTTGCCTCAATCCTTTCTTCTTCTTTTGTCTCCTCTCGCCGCCCCCGCCCCCGCCCCCGCCCCGCCCCCGCCCCCGCCGCCGGCTCCTGGGCTCTTCTCCTCTTCCATCCTCGCCTTCTCTCTCTCTATCTCCCCCTCCAGTCGCATGCTCAGCTACACCAACAATTTTGATGACAAAGTAGTCAAAAGTCTAAACAATGCCAAACAAAATGATTATTCATGAGATGAGCAACTATCGGTAGACTAAAATATCAGATTAATACTAAGCTATCGAAAACAATTAGGGTCTATGTTTCGATTAGCAACGCAATCATCGCCTTAATCACTACATCTACTAATCCAACATAGTTTAAAATACTTTATTATCAAATTAGAGATATCAGAACTCACTGCCCACCTTAATCACTAACCACAATCATTATATGATTATTACAATCCAGAGATCATTATTTGATGATCACAGTCCAAATGAATCACAAATAGTACTAAACAATTGTCCACAAAAAATGGATGAGCAAAAATTAATTAAAACGACTAAACAGATCATGACATCTGTCTCTAAGAATGCAGCAATCAAATCAATCCTAGCTAACCTTGAGGATGCGGTCCTCGAGGTTGGCTACACGTTCAATGAGGCTACCCTTCTTCTGGGTTTCCGAGACCACTTCGTTGATCGGCCGAGGCTGCTTCATCGGCGACGAGTTGACTGACCCACCGCCATCTCCATCGCTCGCCGTACCGGTCCCGCTCGATGTTGTCGATGCAAAAGAACTCCGCACCGTCCTGCTCATCCGTATCTCCTCCAAGTACCTCATCTAACATCAAACAAATGCGTCAAATTAACAATTGCAACCAGTGGAAAACGATTAAGCTTGCATCAACAATTAACTCGATTTCATTTTCTGCAAACCATGATGTCAAGGCGATCAATGCGAGAGAGGATGGTGGGTTCGCTGACAGCAGCAGCCATCGCGTTTCTCAAGCAGAAGAAGGAGGAGGAGAAGATGGTGAGACATGGACGGAGGACAAAGAAGGGATTTTATGTAAGAAAGCGGTGGGATTGGTGGATGATGGCAGTGACACGTTTCGACATGAGGGTTAGGTGGCTTCGTCCGCTTGTTCCATATGGCAACTGACATTAGGTGATTCTGTGCGTTTTAGCTGCCACGTGGTTTTACGGGCATGCAGGTCTCATGCATGACTGGACGAATTGGACGTAAACGTTTCCCAGTTGGAGGTTTGTTATTGTCCGATTTGAAAATTTCTTTATAATTATTTTTTTACACGAGCATTTATTATGAGATAATGAAATTTGTTTTTTTTTTAAAAAAACTATAATTTATTTTTTGGGGGCGAAATTTTCTCGTTTTCAATATGCATTGACACGCGGTACAATTGAATCTAGATTAATATTATCAATTAAAAAAATTAGTTTTTACGTGCTAGCCATGCTGGTCTGTTAAGGCCAAAACTTCAATGTGGCTCAAGTTCCACAGGATGTCGTCGGTTCTCATGTCCAGGCCATAGGAGCTTTTATGTAAAAAAAATTCACAAAAAAGATACCATGATTTCAAACACATCAAATAAATAATTCTCATTTAATTAACAGTGACTGAATCCAAACTTGTAACGCTCCAATATATCCAAATGGTGCAAAATGGACCACAAAAATTTGGAAGACAATGAAAAACAAATGAATCCCGTGGAGACAATGTCAGCCAACCACCCACCCACCTTCCTTTACGAGTGTGACATCCGATGTCTTTGATGAACCCATGGCAGGATTCCAGCGAGAAAAACATCCATCTGGCTGTCTTGGAATTTTTCAGACAAATTCATCAATCAAACACAAGAAATTAGAGTTCAAAACATCACATCACATCACAATTTATAGAAATTAATGATGGATTTGTCTAGATAACACAATAGATTGTTTAGAATCAAACAAGTTTTCCAAAGGGGCGTCACACAATCAAAATGTAGCATTAGTTCTCAAAAACTAGAACAATACATATTTACAACCAAAAGCTTGTTGTGTGCTGTGCTCCCATTCCCATTTCCCATAATACAACATCAGGTGAAATTTAAATAAAGCAACTTGAGGGACAGACCACACAACCCTTCACCAGCTTCCCCGTTCAAGGGAGATAAACAAAAAACAGCGGAAAAGAATTGAATAACAATATGACAAGGTAACACAGAAAAAAGGATGCTCATGAAAGAATGTTGCAAGACAAACCAAAAGCAATAGTGGGTTTGAATTTTGCAGATTTACATCCAGGTTCACTTTTCATCTACCCTCGTTGTTTAGCTGCAATGATCCATCCTTCATCAACTTCAAGCTTAGATTATTGAATCTCTCTCGGGAATACTGCCTTGATGCCTTTCTCCAATCTGTTCCAGCTTTCATCATTGTTGCAAACTCATCGTAGCTAATTTTTCCATCCTGAAAAAAGAGAAGGGCTGAAGTAAGCTTGCTGCTCTAAGCTAATGTAACCAGAGCTTAAATACAAGGTACATCATCTGTCCAGATATAAATAAATGTTTAACTAACTGACCTTGTCTGTATCGACATCAAGTATGATGGCATTGATGACTTCCTCATGATTTGGCCCCATATCATCAGCTAGGCATTCCCTGAGCTCTTCGATTTCAATGTACCCACTCTTGTTCTGATCAAAATATGTGAAGGCCTGGTGCAGATGATCATCATTCCCTATCTTTCTTAAATGAATTGATACAGCAACAAATTCTCTATAGTCCAGTGTTCCATTACCATCAGCATCAGCCTATCATTAAGATATTAAAAAAGATTAATAAGCTTCTCTTAAGATGAAATCACCAGCATAGTTCCTTGGACACAATCAACTTCAATCTACTTGATAGAACAAGGAAAATAGATGATAAATAATGTCAGCCATGACAAAATATTCCTGACGCACCAATAAAGCAGACATTATGGTCACATATTGGAATAATTCCAGTCAAAATAATACCAGGTCTAGTCAGAATAGTAAAAGGCTTAAAATACTTCATATTCTCAAGAATCTTGATTGAAAAAAAATAATCTTTTTGATCAAAAGAACTTACAGCTTCCATTAATATCTTAACATCTGCATCAGCAATCTGGTGCCCAAGCTTATGCAAGCCATGTTTCAGCTCCTCGAGGGTTAATTTTCCAGTGTTGTTTATGTCCATTGACTGGAACATTTCCTTTATGTCAGCTGCTTCTTCCACAGATAAATGTTCAGCAATCACCTGATAAAGGGGGAATCAACATAAGGATAAAGAAGTATTAGATTTCTGCACATGATAGAACTAGGGTGTAGGTATAGAACTCGAATGATACAAAAGCACTCAGATTGTACATGAAGTTAAAGCATAGATACCCCAAATAAATAATAAAAAAAGGAAATCTGAAATTACCCTAAGAGCCCGCTTTTTGAATTTGTTCATCACAGAGAACTGCTGAAGTCTTGCTTTAACAGTTTCACCAAGAGAAACATTTGGAGCCTTTTTGGCATTCTGCAACCAATGATGATCTGCAATAGGGAACGGAAACATCAGATAGAAGTCATAATAGTGGCAAGCAAAAAGTGGAAGGGATCAAAGGCCAACTGAGAATGGAGAATACAATGTAGCGGATTCAGAAAAAGAATGACATCTACTAAGACAGATAAAAGTAACAATCATTTTGATAACTGATCTGCCCTTCAAAAACTTTTGTCTAAAATGTCTTGCCATTATCATACCAATAGTAATCTTATCAATTTCAATATCTCAGATAGCAGGGATCATTTTCCATTTCATTTTCCATTCCAAGTTCATTTTACATTGCAATTCACATAATGCAGTCTTCTAACAGTATTGAAATGAAAAATGTTGAAGAGCCAAACTATACCAAGCACTTCTTGAGCAGTTAACCTCCTTTTGGGATCTGGATCAAGCATCCTTTTGACAAGGTCCTTGGCATTGTCAGAGACTCTCGGCCATGGATCTCTTTTGAAATCTATAACAGAGTGAATAATTGCTTGTGCAACTCCCTGTTCAGTCTCTGTATAAAAGGATAAGTTTTTTTCAAATCAGACAATACTCATGAGAAAAAATCTTCACATAACAGAATATATTTGTTTCCATCCACTATTGAAACCAGATAAGCCTATTAGAGTAACTTGCTGAATAATTTCTACAAAGAAGGGTAAGTCATAAAGAAGCTTAAATATCAAACCAATTCCACTGAATGTCCCATACATAAATACTATCCCAGAGATCATGCATTTTCACAAGCATGGTAGAATAGATATCATGGTTGAAACTTACCTGCCCAAAATGGTGGAACACCACAAAGCAAAATGTATAAGATAACTCCTGCACTCCAAACATCAACTTCTGGACCATAATTCCGTTTAAGAACCTCTGGAGCCATGTAATAAGGACTGCCAACAATCTCTGAGAAACGCTCACCTGTTCAAGGACCAGGAAAAGAAAAAGAAGAGGTGAGTTTGGTAGAAAATTTGATTCTATGGATCACATCCTTTACTCATTGATGTAATTTATAAATGAAAAGAAAGGCATTGCGGAAGTTAGAGAAGCAAATGCATCACTTAGATATATGTAATTTGTTGCATAGAGGATGACCAAATATTAGTTCAGACATCATAAAAATATCACTCTAAAGGGAAAAGGTACCTTATTTCTAGAGATATTAGAGAAATTCCTAAAACTTACCAGGTTTGAAAAACACAGACAACCCAAAATCAATTGCCTTGAGTGCAGAAGTTTCCTTTTTGTTAGCAAACAGGAAGTTCTCAGGTTTGAGATCCCGATGCATCACTCCATGTTTATGGCACATCTGAGATAATAAGGAGATGACAATGTCATGATAAAATTAAAAACAGTGATGTTCAAAATCAAAAGCATGACAACATCCAAATCCAACAAAAAATGCAATAACAAAAGTTAAAAGCTTAACTGTCATATAAGGCTTGGACAATGAACACAACCAACAAAGGGATGCTGTCAAAATGTAATATAGGAGCCTATTTACAAAGACTTTTTCAACGGTAAATACACAAGTAAAGACGATTCAGCTGCAAATTCAAAATTCAAAACTAAAAGAACAAACCCATGCAGATTTTCTCCATGCATCATTACTCCAAAGCTTTTTTTGGATTGCTCTGAAATGATCCAAAAACAGTACAATACAAAAAGCTCTGTTAGCGTTTCCAGATAACGAAACCCAATGGGTGGCACAACCAAGCCAGCTGAACAAATCAATGGCAATATGGAAGTTCTCTGATATTTCCCATGATTAATAGTTCACAACAGTAATTAGCAGAAGAAACTGTATCATAATATTGTGAGCACAATTACTTGGATGATAAAATCATTGAGAACCGCTATAGTTCAAAACTTAGAAAATAAACTGCCGGATGCTTTCTAGGTGAAAAGCCTAAACTTTATAATCACGCATATGCGATTGACCAACCTTTATAAATGCAGAAATAATACAGACTTCAATACAACTCATGATTTCTCAATACATTGAAATATCACTAAAACATATTTCAGAAAATCATCCAAATAAACAACCAACAGTGAAAAGTAAAACTCCTATCAAATTACCAACACAAATATTCCCACCAAGAGCAAAAACAACACCTTTATCTCCAACAACCCAAAATCAGATTATAACAATAATTCTAGTGCAAATTAAAGCATTGATCTGTACTTAATATGGACATATCTGCATTTGTTCCTACAATTACAGACCCAAAAGAAGATAAACAGAGAAGGATCTCTCATACCTGCACGACCTCGACGATGGTCCGGGTGACAACAGCAGCAGCGCGCTCAGTATAATGCCCCCTCGCGACAATCCGATCAAAGAGCTCGCCGCCCTCGCAGAGCTCCATCACGAGGTGCACGGCGTTGTCATCCTCGTAGGTGTCCTTGAGGCGCACGATGTTGGTATGGGGCGGCAGGTGGCGCATGATGTCGACTTCCCGGCGGACATCCTCAATATCCACCGAGGTCCTCAGCTTCTTCTTCGAGATCGACTTGCACGCCAGCGACTGGCCGGAGCTCCGGTCCGTGCAGAGGTAGGTGACGCCGAACTCGCCGCGGCCGAGCTCCTGCCCAAGCTCGTACCTGGCTTCGATGTCGCGGCCGGTGGGGTCTTTCAGCACGGTGAGCTTGTTGACTGCGGCAGCGGCAGAGGGCCCCATGTTGTACGCGACGGAGAAGAGGTTCTGCTTCTGCTTATTGGGCTTCTTCTTCTTGATGTGCTTCTCCGGATCCACCGGCACGGCGCAGCAATTCCCCATGGCCAAAGGTGGGAAATTTGCGGCAAAGATCGGAGCTTTCTAGGGTTTTCGGGGAGGGGAGATGGAGATCTGTGGGAATTTGGGGGATTTGGAAGTAGAGGATGGGGATTTTATGGGGGTTTGGAGAGAGGAGAGTCAAAAAGTTGTTGTCCAAAAGACCTCTCCTTTGATCCTCTGACTCTCTCTCTCTCTCTCTCTCTCGTGTTCCATCCGCTTGCAAGGGAAAGAAAGAAAAGGAGAAAATCTTTGATTTCTCTCTCTAGTTTAGGGTTTTCTCTCTCTAGAGTTGGGGTAAAAGAGAAGGTGTTTGAGAAAGTAGGGGGTAAAATGTAAAAAAGACAGCCCAACAAGGGTGGGAGGCTGGATAATGGTTGGTAAAGTTTTGCACATGAACCCCTGTACTTTGGATATTTTGATATACCTTCTTATATTACGAGCGTATTCGTGTATATCGTTTGAGATTTGATTAATAAAAAAGATTTAGCATAACCCATAATAATTATTACAAATTACAAAGAGTTGGATGTAAACTAGGGTTGACGAAACTAAACCAATGTATCTTGATTTATGATCATCTGAAGCTCGATTTTAGCTTTAAGTTTAGGTTTTCGCCAACAAATTCTTGATAATGGAAAAAATTGGAGTTCAAGGTGTTATTAGTTTAATAAAGGGGGTTTTCCAAAAATATTCTCAAAAGAAAAACTAATCAAGAAATTTTCACTTTCAACCTTCAAGAACAAAATTTTCTAGTTTTGGACTTTGGGTTGAGTTCGAGAATCAAATTGGCAACTGACAAGGATTTATTATTAAATGAATTTCCATATATATATATATATATATATACTTGCTCAGCCGAGAACCCTAATAGAAACATTCAAACTTGCAGGCTTTCTCCTAATTATAACTCTTTTAGGACTTTATCTTCTAAAATTTTATTTAAAGTTGTCTTTATTTTGCAGGAAATTAAACTATTGGAATTTAAAATTTTTTAAAAATTTTAAATTTCAGTGTTTGTATTGTAAGAAAAATAAATTTTACAGAAATTGAAATTTCTTAGACAGTGAATTTTGATTTTCAACCAAAATAACAAAAAATTAAAATCCTAAAAATAATGTGTAATTTTTTTCGGCTCAAACATAAAATTAATAATTAAGTATTCAAACTTGTAATAATTAATCCTAGATATTCAGTAATTAAAGTATTTTGCTTAGTTAATATCTTTTTAATAATACTGTCCATCTGAGAGTCCGACACGCCATACTAAAAAGCCTATTAAATACAATTAAGACAATTTAATCCGCATTAGCATGTTGACGTTAGCTGGGGTTCGCACTGAATGAGATCGCACCACTTGGCATCCATCCATGTTTTAGGTTTGTTTTTTGGTATTTTATGTTATGTGATTTTAATTATGTTACATCACAAGACTAACAATTTGATGAAGTAGTGCAATTGTCGGTGAATTAAAATATAATTAAAATCCATTTTGTTTCGTTAATCAATAAATCATTAGCCAAGTGATCTATTTTAGGCATTATCATCTACTTATTATTATTATTTATGAGCTTGTAAATCATTACATCAATTTGATATGTTTTGATCTTTGTCATCCACTATTTTTTCACATCTAATCACCTAATAATCCAAATTTAATTGCATAGTATGTGATATAAAATTATAAAATAATAATTAGATGTAAAATAATTAGAAAAGTAATTGTCCAATTATTTAAAAAAAGGCATTATAATGTCTTTAAACCAATAATTTAATGCTCATTTCGATTGGGTTCATGAAAATGTCTAACTCGAGTCAGACAATTTAGCACGGAATAAGATTCGAGTCGAAAGAGGCAGCTGATGGATTAGTCACGACAAACACGCTCCGTTAACCAACTTGGATGGAAAAAAAGAAAGGGCAGTTAAGGCATTTCACTCGCGCGCTTTGACCGTCCGGGCTTCGGATTTTGACTGGGGCCCACACGTTCCGCATTTACGAAATAATATATTTCGCTCGCATGAAGCACTTCGGAATTCGGATGGAACTCCCGCGAATTGGGATCTTTTTTTATGCATATATGTCCCCACAGATTCGACTTTTTCGTGGAGGTCCACCGAGAAACCATTTTGTTTTCATTTATGTCCCTATATTTTGCGAATACATGTCCAGACTTATTTTGAGAGTATTCGGTGAAGATTCTGAAGAACGACCTGAGTTACATGTAATTTGCACAAAACACCTCCTTTACTATTACTTAAAGAAATCTATTTACATTGCGATTAACATTTAAAAAAGAAACCTTTTCGCTAACTTAGAATCTATCTGCGATCAACTTGTACTTTTATTTTTAGCGGGATTTACAAGTCCATCAAAATTAATCTGATATCAAAATTTTGAATCTTATAGCATAGCACATGACTAATGTGGTAAACTCCAGGGTTTTATTTTTTATTAAATTATAAATATACCCCTAAAAACTTATAAGTTTATAAAAATTCATAATTTTTAAATATTATAAAAAAGCATCAAATTTTATTTTATCCAATAAAAAGTCTAATCAAAGTATGCATATACGTGCACATTTAATGTGTGTATATATATATATAGATATATATATAATAAGTCATAATTAATCAAGACTAATTTGCTCGTGGACTTGGCAATCTGTTGATTGATTGATTGATTTGCCGGCAGGTTCGGATGCTAAGAGCTAATGATCGAGTCCAAAAGTCGATCAATTATAATGTTCCCGCGCCTAACTCGGATTTTGTTTCGCTTGACGCCGGCCATTTTCTACACGTAGGTTTGTCCTTTTTCCAACTTTTCTATTTTTTTTAAGAAAAAAATATTTAAAAAGTAGAAGATGCAAAAAATTATTACTAGTCGTTTATCTTAAACTTTTATCATTTTGCTTTAAATTCCCTTTTTTTTTTTTGTTGCTGTTGTCATCAACCTTATCCGTGACAATCTTTCTCAACACTTGTTCCATTAGCGCTTTCATTAAAGCTTTCAAAGTACAACATTTGACTTAAAAGTTGCTCACCAGAGATATAAAGATGCATTTATGTCTTAATAAAAAAAAAAGAAGAATCATTTGACTTCATATCTTCAACGTATTGCATTCAGAATGATTTGACCGATTTGATAGGTCATACTTGCACATCTCTGTCATTCTAGCGGATCTTGCACTTAAGCTCTAAACTTTTTTTTCTTAAGCTAAAAATAATGGATAAATCACTTCATTCCATTTGATACCAGCTTTCCAACAAGTTCTAGCTTGGGATAATTTGATAATTTCCTGAACCCATGTCGTTCATTCTCAAGAACTTTGAATGTCACAGAATAATATTCTGACACAGCAAGAGAACATAAAAAATGCAAATGATAGAAGAAAAAACAACAGAGAAAGGGCAAGAGTAGTTCGACCATAAAATTTTGACTATTGTTCAAGTTTTTTTTATGCTCCAGAACAAACAACTGGAGCATGCGGAACCAAGAAAGCATGGTGACAACAAGAAACTTTCTTTTTAACTAGAAAAGCTCCCACTGTAGCAGGACCTCAAATAGAAGACCTTAATTTTTCAATCCCATGATTGCAGACTTAAACCCTTGTCCTCGTCTTTGAACTTAATGCCACCATTCTTATGTCCAATGGCAAAATAATTCCTTACACAGTAGCATAACGCGCTTAAAGAATTAGAAATATGTTGTAAGCTTAAACAAAAATTGGACAACATAATTTTGAGCTGTAAACAATTTATATACATCTATAATCTGGAACTCTAATGGATTTTCTTCAATGTATGAGAGCCCTCTCATTGCTGCCAACTCCATGGGGCATCTTGACATGTATTGCTGTCACTTCTGAAATGAAAACTTCGGTGATGAATTTGATGCATGTGCTCGCAGAGTGCACCAGCAGCATTACACAATATGCAAGTAGCCAGGCCAACAGTCGTCAATACTTTCTCTTTGCAAGCTTGGGATCCTTGCACATGCGGATGCTTGAAGGAGTAACTTCTACAAGCTCATCTTCTTCAATGTATTCTATGCAGTCATCCAAACTAAAACTCAATGGCGTGTCAAGAACAACTGCACAGCAAAGAAAGTGAACATAGGTCGGTTTTGAGCATGTTTTCTGTTGCAAATTGATCGATGGAGAAGGTAGGAGTTGTCTAACAAAAAAGGCAGCAATTTCTAGTGGATGCAAAACACCAGCAACCAATGCATATTTGTGTCAAACAAGATTTTAAATTTCAATTGAAATGTTTCGATTTTAGCCTACTCCGCAACAATTCAACCCAAGTTTTAGTTTCACATTTAAAACGTTATAATATTTAAATTTATATATTATCTTTACATTGCATGACTTTCTTGGCCTAGTGGGAAAGAACTTGATCCCGAGCGTTCACGATCCAAGTTTGAATCCTCCTCTCTCCATTTTTTAAACAATTTTTTATCAATAAAAATTATGTATTTAATATTTTTTTAAAATATACATGTCAATATAATTTTTTTTGGTCTACATTTTGGTGTAGATTTTTAAAAATATATCATTTTTATTTTTGTATATTATATTTGTGTTAAAAGGCGTATTTAGCATACTTAGTTATGAAATTAGTCTTGGTTCACCCAACATAAATTCAAATCTTGGTTGCAACAATTTTTTGTTTTTTTTCATATTTTAAACAATTTTTTACCCAAAAATTTCCATAAATCCTTTTAAAATTTTCTATTTTTTTGAAATTTTTTAAAAAATTTATAATATTTTTAATTTGATGTCAAAGTATAGTCAATATATTAAAAAAAAGAAAATATTTTGACTGAAATCAAAATAAAAATGATTTCGATTGAAACGACCGAAATGACCGAAATGTATCGATTTCTCTAGGTGCTGAAATCAAACCCAAAATCGAAACTTAAAACCTTAGGCACCGTTTGATTTAAAATCAAGATCATGATCAGTATTTTTCAAAATTATTTTTTTCTTACAAAATTAACATTACTTATTTTATATCACTATTAAATTAAATTATCATAAAAAATTAAATAATTTTTCAAACTTTTAATTATTGTAAGATTAATTTTAATAACAAGATATTAATTTATAAAAGTGGTTCACTAGTCTTGGTTTTGATCATGATTCCACTCCCGATACCGAATCAAACGGTACTTTAGTGTCATGTATATGCAGAAAACAATAGATAATTATCATATTTTTATGCAGAAAATTAGTAATATTTAAGTCCGACCTATAAAAAGGAGAATTATCATGAGCCAACCATAGTGAGTGCAAAGAAGAGTAGAGGACATGGTAAGAAAATATACATATGGTGAGAATAAAAAATAATATGAATAATCCACAAACACTTTGATAAAGTCATAAAACAACACAATATCATGCTTCAAAAGCAGGAACATGGAGCATACTAAAACAACAAATGAAATATTGCCAAATAATCAGGTTATGCATTGAAATTTATGAAGAAGGGAAACCTTTAATCCAAATTATATCCAAGGAAATGAAATGATGTATATACGGAAATATAACAAAATTGCTATAGTACCATGCAGCTACTTAAACAATGAATATCCATTTGAACTTGAGGGGTTGTGAGAGTGTGGATCAGTCAAGAAGATGAAGAAGAAAAGATCAAACTTATATGACCGACATTTATGGCGGGGAACCAACATTTAGAATGTTCAGAAATGACTAACAGATAACTAAATACTAGCACAAACAATGCTAACTACATAAACAAATCTAGGTATATTCCATCGAGTCACTGACAAACATATGGAAGAATCAACAGAGGACCAACTGCAAATGCATCTGGTCAGATAAAAACATCAATATGTAATGACTACAAGCAAATAACAAGAAGACCAGTTTCAATGAGAAAATAATAGGACGGCTGACATGCAATATGAGTATCTACAGGTCATCATACTGTTTCTTATGTTCTTCTAGATTTTTTGAGGAAACAAATCACCTGTCTGTTCTTTGTTGGATCGAACATTTGTTGCCGCTTTTTTCTTACACACATTAAGTGACAGATCACCGGGCCTTTGATGAATACCTACAATTTGACCTTTGTACACTTCCACACCAGGGGAAACGAACATTTGCCCTCTTTCTTGTGCACTAAAAAGAGCATAAGAGGTGGTTGTTCCATCTTCAAAAGCAACCTGTACAGTAACTTATTTAGCTTGTACAGATTCTAATAATCCAGCTAGATAAGACTACCAGAGTATGTCAAATACAAAAAAAAGATAAATTGTAACTCTTACCAATGACCCTTGATCCCGTGTGCTAATATCTCCAGCCCATGGACCATAGCTATCAAACACTGTATTAAGAACTGCGGTGCCACGAGAAGCTGTTAGGATTGCATTTCGCAACCCAAGGAGACCTCGAGTGGGGATTTTATATTTAATTAAGCATGTGGCTTCTGACCTATGAATTACAATAGACAGCATTATGTCCATCAACTAATGGAAGAGATATTTAAAACAAATGAAGGCAAAATTACAATAGATAAATCATCCTATGGGATCACAGTATAAAACCTCACAATTTTTCTGCAACACAAGATAATTAAGTTTATTCAGAAAATGTAAACGATTCTATTTGCTATCTATTTGTGTGAACCAATAAAATACTGAAAAACAAGTCACTCCATGGTGACAAGCTGTTTCACATAAAGTTATAATTTATTCCAAGGAGCATTGAGTATGAAGGTGACTAGTATCAGTAACCATGCTTCCATAAATTTTGGTGTTTGAAGATAGTTGTGCAGGCCAACAAGCGCCTATGTTGTGCATTTGTCTATAGGTGCATATATGGCAACACTGAAACACATAGCTATCACTCATATTGAACTTATGCCCACTTTACGTAAGTGTCAAACACAAAAATGCAATTGTGTGCATTGCAATTTGCAGCAATGCCAAGACAATCAAAAAATTATGGAGATACAGAAGAATTGCTAATTGAACAATAAAGGACCACATGCTACTACAATCCAGCACAAGTTAGTTTTTGTTCATGTAAAATAAGCTTGAGCCATAAGCCTTAAGCTCATAAATGGCATATTAGCAAAACAAAAAAGTTATGCCAAAAACACAAGAATGTAGGATTGATTTAAGTGAACAAAAAAAAACTCATATTCTGAAAAAATAAATGAGAGGGATAGGCACAATATTCAATATGACATGCAAGGAATTAAGAAAATATTGGATATGAAACATTTGTAATCAAAGGGAAGCAGAAACCAACCCAAGTCCTTGCATATCAAACATTTGACCTCGCCTTCTACCAAGAAGTTCAACTATGGGTCCCATATATTCTTCTGGCACCTCCACTGTAGCAATCTGCAATCAATCCACTAAAGGGTGAAACTAGGAATAAAACTAATCCAACTACATAGATATACCATAACATGAATTAGAAAGAAAACCAAACTGGAAAACTGGGCAAACATTGCATAGATAAGGTTTAGACATTGGTTTTCATGATCCACCTTTACTTGAAAGTCCATCCTGAATAAGAAAACCCACCTCATAAGGCTCTAACAACTTGTCATCTACCCTTTTACTGATAACCTTTGGTGGGCCTACCATAAACTCATATCCTTCTCTTCGCCTATACGATAACACCCACAGATTAGAATGTGGTAAATGGGAGTAAATAAGATGCCAAAAAATAATAGGAAGTTGATTCTTACATATTTTCGATCAGGATGGTGATATGCAGTGTTCCCCTACCGCTAACAATGAATGTCTCAGATGTATCACCATCTTCAACTTTCATTGCCAAATTTTTCTCGAGCTCACGATACAGCCTATCCCGAAGGTTACGACTAGTAACATATTTCCCCTGGAGATTTGGCAAATTAAACAGAACATAGCAGGATTATGTCGGAATATGCAAAGTAGTACCATATAAAAGCATTCTACAAGAAACTACCACTACAGACCACTACAATTTCAAGCATGTACTTGGATGCAGATTCTGATGCAATACAAAGACTGATTGCCGGAAATAATTGCATGCAGTGGACAAACCTCAAATTTTTTGCACCTTCCAGAACAACTATTGTGTAATGAAAAACAGCCTGCAAACAAAGTCCACCAGATGTCCAGATGAACATGCACATGTTGGCAAGCACACATGCAAGTGTTCCCACATATTGGGGAAGCACACAAGGAACCAATACACCATTGATTTAGGCCGGAAATCATCCTACACATGCACAAGAATACTAATCCTAGTGCCATGTTTTTACTTATAGTTTGTATATCATTTGCTGTGTTGATACTGAGTCAATTTCCTCCATCAAACCAGAAATTCCAACTTCCAGACAGTTACTCGAATTTTCATGCCTTGTTATCTTGTTCATAATTTTCATTTTTTTTTAAAATCAACTTGCACTTTCTGAGGCCCCATCACATTGGTGTAACATCTAGATGCAGTTTGCTAGAAAATATGATATTTAGTTATGCCAAAATCCTTGAAAATATATTCTTTTACCACTGCATACAATTATCTCTAACAATATAATACTTTGTGCCTCCAATTCATTTGAAGTCATTGCATGTCAATGTATATAGTCCTTTGAAAATTAGGAACCTACCTCTCGGCCAACAAATGGTGAAGTGTTTATTGAGAAAGACATTCTAACTGTGGGCTCTTCAACTTTAATGGCAGGCAATGCCTTCCCAGAACTTTTATCAGCAATAGTTTCCCCAATCTGTAGAAAGAAAATAAGATTCTTGCTGGAAAGAAAATTATAACATAAATTACAGGTGCACTAACAAATTATAAAGTTTGCAGAATAAGAGCTGATATCAATAATTTCACAGTTATATAATCTAAATAAAAAATGAAAGCCAAGAACTCACCATTATGTCACTAATACCACACACTGCACAAATATCACCAGCTTCAACAATTTCAGCAGGAACTCTGCTAAAGTTCTCATACAGAAAAAGCTCACTAATTTTGGCAAATCTACATGTTTCATCAGATGTGCACACCTACAATCAGAAATCAATGACGACACAATAACCATAATAAGATTAATTCCAAGAATTAAATTTGTATCAAATTGTTCAACAAATAACTTTTTGTTTAGCATTTCCACCAAATCAAACTTATCAGTTGAGTGAGAAGAGAACACATGCCTTGTTATGATATTATAAATGGAGTACTCTACAGTTGTCCATTCAACTATTATTCTCAAACCCTTTATAGACTAGAAGTAATTTTCTTAAGACCAACCAAAAACCGCCACAGCGTGGATTTCTTATTAATACAGGTTAATAATCATTTATATTATTCCAAGCAAATCATGGATATGCTTGAGACAAACTGCCTTTGACCAGACTTAGAACCATATTGCTGTTTCGCATCATATTCCAATCACAAACTATCCCCAGTAAAATCTAAGTTAAGATGGAGATAAGAGAACAAGGGTCGTCTCAAGAAAGCTCAAGAGGGAAGTATATGCATGCAGTATAGTTCATGATTTACATGGACTTTGAGATCGAAATTCATTGGACTCCTGAAACTTGCACATTGAGTTGAACAAGGATTGAGAAACACATCAAATGGAACTCTAGCAGAACTGAAAATAGATATAAATGGATTAATAATTTTTGGTGGAAAAATTCTTACCCTCACTTCCATGCCTTTTCGCAATTCACTAGCATGTAGACGCCCAATTGCTATTCTCCCTTTATGCTCATCATATTCAATATTAGTCACCTGCAGTTTGGAGTGATATGTATAACAATTGGGGAATGTATCTTAAATAACTTCAATCCTACGAATAACACACAAAATGTTGACCAAGGCATGTTCAACACATTGGAAATATAATTGGTAGAAGTAGTTTCATGATACTAGCTGCAAAGTGAAACATCAAAAATTCATCTGTGTGTACTACTCTATCATGGGTTCGTGGAATGCATGGATCACAAAACATGTGATTATTGCCCAAGCAGCAATTGTCTTGTTCATATTCAAGTTATCTCATGGAAGCACAATATGATATAGGGAATCATGTTTAGGAATAGTCATAATTGCCTATAAATTTATTAAGGAAATCTAGGTTATGATTATCCAACAAATGCCATTTTTATAAGGAAGCGAGAAGAACATTTATGGAAGAACAAAATGTTTAAGGACAAGAAATTGCCAAATGTGAACAAAAAGAAGCTTGATGACATTAAAATCACTAATGTCAAGGAAAACTACTGACAAGCATCTGTAAAGCACCATCTTTATCAACGCGCGGCTCTGGAATGCATCTGAGAATAGACTCAAAAAGTGGTCCAAGGTCATCTGCAAGGTTTTCTGGAGATAGCCCGGCCTTCCCCTTGAGTCCACTTGCATATATAACTTGAAAATCACACTGCATATATTGCAAAAATGACCAGGAGTTAAGCTGAATAGTGATTTTCCTTTTTTTTAACACAAAGCACATTACCTGTTCGTCAGTGGCATTTAATTCAATAAACAGCTCAAATGTAGAATTAATCACAAAATCTGGACGGGCTGAAGGCCTATCAATCTTGTTGACAACTACCACTACTGCATGCCCAAATTCTAAAGCTTTCTTCAAAACAAATCTAGTCTGTGGCATTGGGCCTTCTACAGAATCTACCTGCAGGAAAGACCAACCAAAATATTAAATAAGCCCAACACATAGCATTTGAGGTCCATAGTCCTGTGACAGAGAGCAGAAGAACTTTGAGGCATTGAAGAGCTTGGAGAATCATCTTCTGGAAAGGTCTAGGAAAAGCAAAGACCAATGGTTCTTGAATGTCAAACTTATTATACAAAATACTATCATCTAACTCAAACTACAATTTTTATGAAATATATCAATGGCAATATTGTGATCTTTTCATGTCACTACATTATTTTTTGCTAGAAAATTTCGGATTGTTAAGTGCTTTATGTTAAAGAATCCTTTTGGGAACATCAGTTGCATGATTTTCTGGAAAATTTCTAGAAGATGTCACTCATATATAACATATAGTAATTTGCAATGAACTGCGAAACTTAACAAGAGATGGAAGCTCCTGTAAACATTATTAATGTATATAGAAAAGCTTATTTTTTTCTAAATGGGCTTTGAGCTTATACTACCAAGGCTGCAAATTTAGTACCACAAGAAGAACACCTTCAACCATGTTAAGAACACGTTCCACTTCGCCACCAAAATCAGAGTGACCAGGAGTATCTATGATATTTATCTTGGTTCCTTTGTAGGATATTGATGTGTTCTTGCTAAGAATTGTAATTCCCCTTTCTCGCTCTAAATCATTCGAGTCCATTATCCTCTCTTGCACTAATTGATTATCACGGAAAACCTGCAGAAGAGCCAACATTATTATTTTTAAAAAATAACAACATAACACTTTTTATTCACTGTGACAATGCCACTTGATTTAAGGAGAAATTTTGAGGGGGAAAAAATCATAATGCACATTATAAGTTGTCTTCAAATGTTTGAGGTATAAATAAAAAGGTCTATCACAGAACAAACTCAAATATCACATGAAAACCCTGTTTGTGAGCTGATCTAAACTGATGTTAGCAAATAAGTCCAACATAAATCAGCGTCTAGATAAACCATGAATACTATGTGTGCTTTCAAATTTATGCTTAAAATAGCAAATAATTCTTGCAGATAGACCAATCAAAGTACCATCAACATTTTTGTGTGAATGGATAAACTATATTTATATAGTAAGAATTTTCTCAAAGAAAAAAATTCCTGTGGTGAACTTAGCAGCCATAAGTGTGTTCATGCATGCGAAGCCAATTCTACCTTTGCTTGCTTTAACATTGCATCCACCAGAGTTGTTTTTCCATGATCCACATGAGCAATAATTGCTATATTTCTTACATCTCTTCTGGTAGTCAACTTCTTCCCTACTGTATTGATAAATCACATGTCACAACATTTCACAAAAGTAAATTCAGACTGCCGAGTAAATTATTTGATCAAAATATTACTCAAGATCTGAATCAAAAGTCACTTTAACATAACAAATGCCACTAATTTGAACATCATCAGTCCATGCATAAATTGACAATCATTTGAGAAACCTACAGCTAATTCAAAAAGAAAATAAGAGTTCCCCTTGCTTGCACATAGAAATCAGGAAATGGTTTGCTTCTGGTGCAAAGCATTTAAATCAGGTGCTGGTTCAAACCGTGACAAGCAGTCAAAGTGACCACCTTCACCAAAGCACCGAGAGACTTCCAAACCATGTCGCACAGTCAATGATTCAGGAGTAAAGGACTGAGCTTGAGAAAAAATGAAGCACCCTTAACAGCACAGCTAAAGACTTCCAAAATGTGCTCAATTTGGGAAACCAAAGCACAAGATTTGTAAGTAAGGCTAAAAGCCCAGACCTGAAAGCATATTCTGTTATATTTTACTTGAGGCATATGGTCTTCATTCTAATCACCCACTGGATTCTAGCTTTTCGATTTCTGCCAAGGGGATCACCTCTTATAGATGTTTTCTAGCATTTAGAAAGCATGATGCTCAGCCTTAATGTAGCACAGTTATCAATTGTCTCTCGCACTTGTCCACACTAGATTACCATCTGAAAAGCTACTTTCTTATAAAGTTAAGTAACCATGATACGTATAACTTAAGGACTTAAGTTCTGCAACAGATTTGGTCCACAATTCACCAATTTATCGCATTTCCATCAAGTTTCATAATTATGTTCCACTTCAAAATGCATACGCCACCTCAATGGGGATTCCACAGCTCCCAAATTCCATCTCTCAAAAACATAAATTGATAGAACATACCAATGTTTTTAATATACACCGTTATATGAAACCAAAACCAGGTAAGAAACACAATTCCCTAAGACAAGATAATGCCATTCATCTTAAGCAGCTAACTGTATGATCACAAAATAGTCCTCAAGCACTAGTTGCCCCAACTGCACCTATCAACATCCAATTCCTATCACAACAGTTTCCTGCCATACAAATCATAAATTCATCCGCGTCTCCCTCGAACTCAGTCCACAGATAGTCCTCCCAATAATGATAATAGCAATAATCTACATCCGTCCCGCTCCACTCCACACACACACAGACACACACAGACACACACACAAGAAAAAAACACATTTCCCATGAAAAACAGACCAAAAAAGCCAAGAACCAAAAAAATTCCGTAATCGAACAGTACCAGACACAGTCTCCGTAGTCGACGAAGTGGAGCACTGAACAGCCCCTCGACTCAAGCGAAGCCCTCGAATCCCGCGTGCTTTCACAGATAGCGACGGGGAAAAGCCCCGGCCAAGGAAATCTCTTGGGAAACAAATTGAAGAAGGAGAAGACGAAGAAGGGGAAAAGGAAGCTCCTCTAGGGTTAGGGTTTCCGGCGAGATGGACGAAGGAAGAGCGGAAGCTCGCCGCCGACGCCATCATCGCCCAGAGCTCGCAAGCTAACGGATTTGGCAAGTGAGGCTCAGCTCGGCGGAGCCGAGGCGAGCAGTTGCTAATATAGGTTCGAATCCGGCTTCTGGCGTGCCGTCGGAACCAATTACGCCGGAAGATCCTTTGGAAGTGGATCGGCTGTTCGATTTATGGAATTTGTGGAAATGGGGCGGTTAAAATTATTAAATGGATCCGCAGGAACACGATAGTGATTTGATGACGTGGCAAGCCGTCGTTTGCTGAAACAAAGGTTGGCTCAGGTTTCTCCGCCTGGTTTTGTGGTCTTAGAATTATAATCTTGTGCGTAGTTACAGTTTGGCTGAAATTATTTATTTTAACTTTTCAAATTGATAAAATTATCCAATTTTTTTATTTCTATCTAAACCTTATAATGGCTCCTAAATACATCTAAAATCAATAAAATTGAAACATTCCGGTTTTAATGAACTGAAGAGGTTGATCTTTAGAGCTTGAATTTCACTAAAAAAAGGGTATATCTGAAAATTCACAAATATTCCTAATAGTTTACAAGACGCCAGCAAAAAATTTCTAATATTTTTTTTCGACGTTTAATTAACACAGATAATAGTATAGTCACAAAAATTTTCAATGTTTTTTTAATATCGAAAAAAACTTTTTTCTAGCATTTTATGCATCATTTCAAATAAGCTAATAGAAAATAAGTTTCTTCGACGTTTTAGTTATGCTAGGAAAAATCCTAGTATTTATAAAACATCAGGATTTTTCTTAATATTTCACATAGAAATGCCGGAATTATTTCCGATGTTTCAGTAAAACGTCGGGGTTTTCTCAGTGTTTCACATAGGAACACCGAGAATAAACAATTTCCCGCTGTTTCTATGTGAAATGTTAGAAATATTATTGGCGTTTTTGAGAAATGCCAAAAGATTTCAGCATTTTTTAGAGAAATATTGGGATTTTTCTCGTTGTTTCACAAAAAAAATGTCGAAAAATGCTTGAGAAACTACCACTATTTTTTATAAAAAACGCTGAAAAATCTTGATATAATGCTAAAATATTTTAAATTTTTTAGTAGATATCATATATCTAACAAATTCTGTTAATATACCCAAAGATATAAAATATTGAAAACTGAAATCTTAACATGTAATTATATTGACATAATAATCCAAAAGTTACATACATGTTGCTGACAAATATACATATAGAGTCCTCACAAAATAACATACATGCATAGCACAAATGAGATGAATAGTCATGGTCGCAGCATATCTAACTACTTTGAATATAACTGCAAATCCTAAACTAATTTTGATCTCTCTGTAGATAAACAAGAGCGAGTAATATTTGTAACACGCGAGATAAAAATAATTGTTGCAACATAGGTTTGGATAATTATCTCGTGAGATAATGAAGAAGGAGATGGATCTTTTATGGAGCTCACTCGTATACCGAATCCCTGATTAGTTTCATATTTGTTTGCTATATTCGAAATCTATATATTTTTATACATATATTATGTTGTGTAAAATAATAATATACAATAAATAAATAAGTTAAGTTAAACAATAATAAATACTATTAAGGCAATAGTGTGTCTACTACCAAGACGAGTTTCTTAGGTAGCGAAGGTACTCTATAGCTTAACTATGGTATCCTGAAGATAACTAATACGTGCATTTACTTGTTCTTGTGCTCATGTGTTTACAAGGGCATCTTTAACATTTATATAACGGCATCCCCCCCGAGCCCCCCCCCAAAACAAAAACCACTCTTAGAGGTACTCTTAGACACTTGTGTGAACGTAGGTTCCAATCCAAAAATTCATAATAGACCATATTTTTCATACTCAAATATTTTGACATAAATTTTATTTTGAACTATAGTATCCAATTAAAAATCTTTTGGTAATGCTTGTCACATTTGTTTAATTTGGGTCTATAGACAATCAAAGATATAAATAGATAAGCTATAAATAAATATATATATATATTATATAAATATTCTCACTATTGCTTATGCGGATGCCTTATCAAGTGGCTATCCATCTTTTTTTATACGAGAAACCAAGAACACCTCAAAATTTGATGACTCGAAATCAGACTGCTCCTTTAATTATAAAAAATATAATAGGAGACAAACTCGATATTATATTATATAAGAATATATAATATTGTATATGAATTTTATGTACAACTATTAACGTACCTCAACTCTTAGATTAGCATAGCCCTTGTGACCTAGAAAATGACTTTTTTTTTTTTAGATCTTCTATTTTTTTGATTTTTTACCTGCAAAATAAAAATATTATAATTAGCTTAGGTAGGGGAACGAGTGATGCAAGACGATTCCGTTCACACGTGAAAGTGCTTCGAAAGGTCCAAATTCTTGCGGAAAGCATAGCGCACTCAAATAGTAGCGCTGACACGTCACTCAGCTCACTTTGGTTGCCATTTATTCGGCTTAGCATGTCTCAACAACACAAAACGAGGGTGCACAAAAAGGTTGAGATAAAGTCCCGAGAGAGAGATAGATTCGTTTTTCTTTACATGGAGATTCGATAGCCTGACAACTATTTTCTTTTCTTCGCTTCGTACACTAACATCGTATTTCTTTCTTCCCGTCAAGCATATGAGCATAAAAGCAAGTCTCGAGCTAAGGCAAGGTTAATACATGCGATATTTAAAAAAAAAAAGATAAGAAATAAGAGATAAAAGATACTCAAATATCATACCTCTGCCAATATGCCACTAGAAGGGGTTATTGATTTGACTCAACCCTAAGTGATAGGCAAGATATGACAATTTGTTCTGGTTAATTCTTGAATAGTGTAAAATATATTTTCTTTACATCCGCTTTCCAATCTCGTCATCTCTTGCTCAATAATTATTTTATGAATATATTATAATTCTCCTCTAAGTTTGTATTTACTTATAAAATAAAATATCAATTTGTTAACATATATACAAATAAATAATTAAATAAAATTTGTACCATAGTAAAAATTTTACTTTAATATTTTGCAAATCCTTTGTTTGTGCCCTTTCAGCATTACTTGCTAATTAGTATAAGTCAATGGCAATTTGTTATCATCTTTTGTCATGATATTCAACCGGGTAACGAGTTTTGTCAAATTAGGATCGATGATTTAGCCATATTGATTACTAATTAATTTCAGCCTGTATCCCTTTGTGCACCAAATACTAACATACTTGCTAGGCCAACGTCATTTAACAAAAATTGTGTTGCTCAAATTTGAAAAAGAAAAATGTATAAATATATATATGTACCACTCAATGGATTTAAATTTAATGAAAGAATTAATGTTCAAACCTTTTTCATGATCTATCATCAATTCTCTACTCTATGACATAAGGAAGACATGCTATCTCCGCTTGAATTTGAGTTTGAATCACCACATAATGAAAATTAAGTTTCTAACATTGGTTCTTCTATTGTCATATTTATATAATTAATATATGGATATTTTATCACCTCATTAGTTCTTTTGTTCGTATAAACATATTTAAAAAATGTACAAACTCAGATGATATATATTTGATCCAATCGATCCTTTATTTTAATCTAACTTTTATCTATCGTGTTACTATACAGTGAGATTCTATCAGTGGCATATTATCATTCATAAATAAAAATCAAATCCCAAGGAAAACAAATAAAAGTTAAAATTACACTTTAAATTAGTTATAAACTTCACACATACCCTTCAAAATATCAATTTCATCTATGTTTATGTACTAATTTAATTTAATATAATCTATATAAATAATTGATTGAGAATATACACATGTAAAAGAATTAAGAATAATACATAATAATAGGATAATGTCAGGGTCAATTATCAAAAAATAAATAGCTTGGGCTAATTATCAACCTACACTCACCTCTCTATACTATGGATATCATCAAATTAAGAAATTCTTTATTATAAAAAGCAACTTACAATAGTTGATGTTAATTTTTTAATCATTAATTATTTATTTTCTAATGAATCCATAAAAACTAGTAATATGTAAAAAAATTTTATATTAATTATCTAATCCATTAAAATATCTAATTTCAACCGCCAACAAAACTAATCTCAATTATTAAGAAAATTGAGTTATATAACAATACAGGACATTGATTTCATTCTAATCAACTTAAATATTGGTGATCATCGGTGATCATCTAATTATTTTTTGTTTAACAAATTATAAAAAAATTAAGGTAAATATAGTTTAGGGTTAATCAGCTCACGGACAAATGCGTGTGTCGGCAAATCTAGGTGACCGCAGGCTAGCGCGAGTGGGTGCGGATTGCAGAGTGGCTTGGGCAAGAGCAAGCGCAGACGAGTCGAGGGCGACAAGATCAAGCCGGGCTAGGGGGTGACTGGAGCAGGAGCGTCCGAGGGTGGCGAATCAGGAAAGTTTGCTCCATGTGAGTTATCATTTCGGGCTTTCACTACATCTGGAGGTTCTGCTGATATGATTTTCTCCCCATTCAGCCATAGATCATAATAAGCACCAGATTGTGGCGTGAGTAGTGAAGCAATGTTCTATGCAGTCTCCCGAGCAAATACATATTCCTTTTTGGTGTATGGTGCTGCAGGGGCAAGAACATTCCTGTTCAGATCACCACATGCACCGAGCGTTGAACCCATGTTTCTAATTATGGTACCCATCACAGTTTTCAGGTTTTTCTTTAGCATGCCATGTAGCTGAAACGTTTGTCTAGTGGTTAACACCAGAGTTTCAATCCCAAAATGATCGGCAATATCATCCATAGCCAAGTAGAGCTTATTTGGTACTTCGCCGAATGGATTTTTTGTTTGAAGCATAAACTGGTAAGATTTTACGCCCCATTCATCTCTGTTAGTTTGCTGATAACTTCCATGAAAATTGATTAGTTGCGTGGCAGGCTCATCGATATTTGGAGCCTCTGTCACCAACTCCTCGTTCAGAGGATATCTAAGAAAATTGCTTTGCTCCTTGAATAAGTCGACCTTACTTCACTTAACCTCTGCAGTCTGGCTTTGTTGGCTGCATTCAACAAATACGAAAACCCGGCAGAGAGATGCATGATTTGCTCTAAATGTATCCAAATTGGATGCAACAGCTTCTAATGATAAAAAAATCAACAAAAAAATATGGATTGCAGGACCATTCTTGGCATTTCAAGTGAAAAGCTCAATTAGCACCCAAATGATTTATTCAACACAGGACATGGATTTTTTGATAAAAACAAATTAAGTTCTATTTCGCATTTATAGACAGCGCAATGAAAAGGGATTATTTCAGCTATCAAAATCATACCCTTGAGCACAAAAATTCGTCTTTTTCGCAATTACTCCAAAAAGACAATCCTAACCACTCCAAGATCAAAACCTTCTCACCGTGGAGATGGCGCTAATAGGCGAAGAAGAAGAAGAAGAAGACGAAGAAGAGGAAGAGAAGGAGGAGATTGAAGCGAGAAGCAACCGCGACAGCAGCGAGTGCTGCCGCAAGAGGACTGATCTTGAGGACCTCAGCCCATGGAACCGGTGCATTCCGGCAGTCGGATCCTTTGCGAGCCCAACAATCGTCGGCGCGGCGGCCATGGGTGCAGAGCAAGGGCTCCGGGCTTGCGACGAGCGAGCGAAAGAGAAGGGGCGATATTTCTTTCCATTTTGGACGGTTCGGTTTCGGTCTTGGTTCGTGAAAGCCAGGCCAGTAACGTTGTATATCATGTTCCATTACAGTGACTTTTTATTTTCCAAAAATAATGGCATTACAAATATGTTTTTTTAATAACAATAAAAGCAATTATATATTCAAATACATGATCTAAAAGATTTTTTTTTTCGTGATATATATATATATTTTTTTTGTTGACACCACCCGATTGTTATTTTCCAGTGCAGTAAGCCCAAGCGAGCCAGACCCAACATGTGTTTGACCCAATGGGACCAAGGCCACGTTGGCTTGTTAACAACTCTTGGACTAGAAACGATGCGATCGCTTGAGAAAGAGAAAAACCGTTGACTTTCTTGTATGGCTGTTCTTGCCTTCTGGCAAGTGATCGCTCGATGGTCTCTTGTAATGTGAAGTAGTTCAATTTTTAGCAAATTGCTTTTACTTCTTGTTTTTCGTTTTTACATTATTTTTGGTTCTTTATATTACGCGTGAATAAAATAATTCATAAAATCTCTAATGCAAATTACAAATATTCTATGTAGATCGACTCATTACAATTTATCTTTATTCAATTAAATGTCATAATAAATTAGATCAAGTCGTCAATTATAATAATCGTTTGTCTGTGCCCGAAATCGAATATCAGTCAAATTTTTTTTTGGATAAACACCGAAAGACCGTTTGGTTCAGAAAATTTCGTAGTTAAATTGGCAATTTATTTTTTAATAATCACTTTTTTTGAAAACTTTAATAAGTTGAGCTCATTTTTAAAATAGTTGAAATGTTTGTGCTGTTGTTGACCATAATATCCTTGGTAGTAAAAAAAAAAAATGGATTTTTGCATATATATACCTTAAAAGTTCAGATATTGTGTATACTACTCTTAAAATATTGTAATTGTACCAATATTACTAAAAAAAAATCATAAATACCCTGCCATGATACGTGGTTATCCAAGACTAGAGTTAGAAGGTTTTAACCCTGGTTAATGGCCAACTAAAGTGATAAAAATATTGATTTATCCTTAAAATTTTTGAGAGGTATATAGATGTAAAAATTGTATTATTTTATTTGGAGCTAATTTTGAGGGAGAAAAAAAAATATTTTTTGAGAAATATACGGATATGTTAGATATTTTATCCATATTCGTTATTTTAATAAGAGTTTTTTGAAAGAAACTATTTATTTTATTACAAATTTATAAAAAATACTTGCATTATCACTATTAGTAAAAATTACCTGCTTTATATTATAATTTTATAAAAAATCACCTCAATATAAATAATATTTTTAATTTAATTTAATTTAACTAATTAAAATTAATATGAAAAGACAAAATTTTCTCATTTAATTTTTATTTGAATAACTATTAAATTAATATAAAAAATAACTTGTTTTATTTTAAACTTTTAAAAAATCGATTATATAATTTTATGAAAGTGAGAATTTAATATTTAGTTTTGTCAAATCAATTATTCAATAATTATAAACCGATTGTTCAAAATAAATCTGAATGAAAATATTTTGATCTTTTATATTAATTTAATTGATAAATTTAAATTTAACTATAATATTTTTAAATATTTTAATTGAAGATGATTTTTAATAAAATTATAACATAAGACGAGTAATTTTTTACTAATAATAATAAGGTTCATGATTTTTCATAAATTTACAATAAAACATATGGCTTATTACTTCGAATTATTTTAACAAATAAATGTCAACTGCAAAGATATTGCGATCGCGGCGAGGGTGGCGGTGCACGGGTGGCAACGCCAGAGGCCGACGGAGGGAGCGGAGGCCTGAGGCCGACGCACG
Organism: Trichopus zeylanicus subsp. travancoricus; assembly: GCA_005019695.1. Lineage (NCBI taxonomy): Eukaryota > Viridiplantae > Streptophyta > Magnoliopsida > Dioscoreales > Dioscoreaceae > Trichopus > Trichopus zeylanicus. The sequence goes on along the minus strand of RXID01022171.1, from coordinate 86,649 downwards.
GGAGTGGACGGCGAAGGCTAGCGAGCGAACGCGGAAGCCGGAGGCCGAGGCTGGCGCGCCGTCGAGCCGGCACGCGGGCGCGGACAGCCAAGGCCGAGGCCGTCCACTCCCGTGTGTCGAGGCCGAGGCCGTCTGGGAATAGAGGGCGAGGTCGGTGCGTCGGCACGCTGACACGAGAGCGCAGACGACCAAGGCCAAGGCCGTCTGTGCCTGCTTGCTGAGGTCAACGCCGAGGCCTTCGGCTTTCGCGCTTACTCGCTGACCTCCGTTGTCCACTCCCGCACGCCAACCTCGGGCCTCCGGCGTTGCCGCCAGCGCGCTGCCACCCTCGCCGGCATCACAATAATTTCGAAAATTTTTCTGTAAATCGAAATAATTTTGGGGTGTTATTTGCAAAAATCTAAATTTCAAGGTATTAAATAATAAATAATAAGTTTTTAGGGATTTAATTGTAAAAATAACCGAGGGTAAAATTGAAATTTTTTGAGAAAATTTTGATTAAATAACAATCAGGGTCTAGGTAAATATTTTGAAATGAAAAAAATATGGGTAATTCCAAAAATTATGAGGGATTATAAGTAATTAAAACTAATTACATAAAGTTGTTGATAATTTCCCCTACAATTAATTTGTTTCCTCGATTTGACTCGATTAAATTGGTTTTTTTCATGAACAAAAAATGACCTGAGAGTGTGGAGTTGGACACGCGTGCCTTTTAATGGAATATCATTGGGTGGTTTGGACGCTTACCCTTTACTAGATCAATTCTGAATTTTCAGAATCAAGGAAATTAAGAAATTGAAAACTGAATTCGCCTAATTTGGATGTTTGGTTTAATTTTAAAATTAAAAATTTAAAAATTTGGACAATTTCAAGATCTTTTTTATTTCGATTTTGAGTTTCAAAAATTTTAAGAGAAATTCATCCGATTTCTAAGAATTAGGGTGAGATCTATAAATAAAATGATCGAGCTATATAACGCTTAAGCCATTTTTTGTAACTTTTTTATTTTAAAATTAATTTATTTTTTATTTTTTATTTACTAAAAATAAATTATTTTTTAAAAATTATAATTTTTAAATTTATTAAATTATTTAACTTGTTAGCTAAAATATAATAAATAAATCATGAATCCTAGTTAGGATAGGTATTTTCAGAATACTAATAATCATATAATCATAATAATAATATATAATAATTATTTTTTCAATACAAAAAATATATATTTATATTATTTTTTTAAAAAATTATTATTAATAATTATATTAAATTTTAAAATAATAAATCATGTTTATAAGAAAATATATATTTTACTTTTATCAAACTATTTAACAAGAAAAAAAAAATAAATAATTCCTAAATTAATTATATTATAATTATAGAATTTTTTATTTTTAGGTCATTTTTAAAATTTATGTTAATTTTTAATTTACTCACTATTTCTTAATATTAAATATCTTTATTTTTCTATTTTCCTTGTAAATAAAGCACAATCGCACAAAATATTATATACGTTGCATTTGTAAATTATATTTATATTTTTTATATATTGTACCAAATTTAATATATTTTTAAAATTGAAAAAATTAGTTAATTTTTAATTTCACCTCAAAAATATTCATCCAAATATCAAAATTAGATAATTTCGATAAATTTCTCAATTTTCCGAAATTAATAAAATTGACCGATCTCTTAATTTTAAATTGAAAATTCATCCACCGATTCGCTACCAATAGAAAAGCAGCCGCAGTGGGCCCTGCACCCACCAGGATGTGACCACCCACGCGGGCCCCACTCCCCGCGATTTTAACAATTAGGCCCTTTCTCTCCTTTTTGCCATTTGCCAATGAAAGGATTCTGCCCAATCTTTGTTTGGTGCCATGGATTAACCAAGGCAATCAATCTGGATTAGCGGCTCGAATTTGGGATTTGACTTCGGGGTCAAGCCCCACCACTTTTTGGGGATCACCAACACAATCTCCAAACCTTCAACTGCCTCATTATTGTTCTCATCGCGATTGCCCTAATCCTCCCCAACCCCCATGCGTCTCATGGATTAATATCTTTATTGTTATTTTTGCAACTCAATTTGTTAATCGCTCAACATGACGAGGACCCCCACCAAATGAGCAGGGCGTAATCCGGTGCCCAAAGGGTTCAATGGCAGACCGAGATGAATATTCCCATTAGCATGCAGATAAGCCAATCTTATTCGGTTCCGCCACGTGTCCACGCAGCATTTGCTACCCATGACGTAAACGTCGCAAGACAGTTAATATTAAGCCGACTAATCGAAAGACAAACTAGTTTGAACTCGATCATTTAGTCTAATAGGATTTTAGCCATCGGATCAAGACACAGTCAGGTCCATCGATCGCAGTTTCATCTAGAAGCCCTTAATTAATTAATGCATATGATAATCGGTGTTTTGGGATGATGCTTTAGTCTTAATAAAATCGATCTTCAACAAAACCCTAATGCTAATCAGAGATGACAAATCCACAAAGAGATCCTCCTTTGGGTTTTAATACGGCGGTTGTTCGCGGGGTTTCGGTTTCGGATTCAATTTGGTGAGGTGGAAGAATGAGTCACATGATGTGGATTTGTCTAGGAGAAGCACATTCCATTCGCCCAGCCATTCGCAGGCCGCCACGTCGGACCTCCGGGGTGCCGCAAATGTGGCATGAATGCCAAAGATGGGAAGCCCTTTTTTGTGCGTCGTTGGCGGCATGGGGCCAGTGGAAGTGCAGTAAGTGGAGCAACAACACGGGGGAAGTCGGTCGGAATTCCCCACTTCCAAGGGCAATCGAAGTCTCTGTGACTTGTCTCGCATCTCTGCTCAACACTTCAATAATGCTTCTTTCACTTCGCGAATGAATCTCGTATGCATAATTTTTGACATGCAAACAAGAACATCCATCATAATAATACGATTAGCATAAAATAAGAAATAATTGTCGAAAAATTCTTCTTTTTTGAGATGGGATGAATGCATGGATTCAAACTAAAATAATTAAAATAACAAAAAATTAAACTGTGCTGGATTAGGCCCTCGAATGTTTTTCTTTTTTATATTTTCTCTGTTTATTAGGTGGGGTTGATCCTCTCCAATATTCTACTTTGATCTGAGCCCCCTAGCTAAGCAGCTACAGTACGAGATAGAATACTAATCAGGCATGAAACACACAAAGAGTTGTTTCAGATCGACAGGCAAGAGTTGCATGGAAGTCATTTTCAGCTCCCTCCATTCCCTTCCAAGCCAATGGCACTGTCATGAAGAAGTCCAGCTGTTTTATTATTATCTAGGGCAAGCGTCCTCTACAAAAGGAAAATGATCGAGATAAAAGAAGGAATCAATTAGGCCTTGATTCCTTTACTGTTCCAATCTCACTGAAATGGCCGCGAATCATCACATAACTCACAAGCATGACGAAACTACCAGATTTGTTATGAGCTTCAACATATTATATGTGATGGGATGGTACAACAACACTCTACACCGACAACCTATTTTAGTATACTCTAGATGCTTCGGCTAAGTTTGCCTACAATTGCACCCTTTGATCTCGGTGATAATTGAAAATTTAAGGTGGACAATGATTTGACAGTAGCCTATAACTTTGTCTCTGACACAATGCAAAAGAATCTGGAGAGGATGAACCAAATTGGTGCAACATGAAATTGAGTTTTACCAACTTTGTTCCTAATATTCTATGGAGTCATTTGAACTAAACTAATCCCTTGTTAGTTAGATGATTCAATAATGTTTTAGGTTGTACATGGACTTACTCTTTTTCTATGGTCAATATTTTTCATTCGATGAAGAGCAAAGTTGATCCCCAAAGTTAGAAAACAGATAGTTTGTGCGCGCGAGAGGTAAGGAATAAGAGACAAGCGAGCAAGATAAAAGGATGGGGCTATGGATGGAGATGGACTCTTGTTCTGCTCTTCATCAATGTTGAAACTCAAATTAGAGTTTATGCTAAATTAGAAATATAAAGCTAAATTTAAATTTATATCTAATTTTAAATAATTATTATACAATATTATAAATTGTAATTAAAATAGAATTTAGGCTCGTCAGAGAATTTATGAATAATTTAGTAATTTATATATAGAGAGAGTTTAGAGCGATGTTGTGATTGAATTAGAGAAAAATAAAAAGAATATAGAAACTTTTCTGTTATTTATAAATAATGTAGTTTATGAATTTTCTGCTGCAAATCAAAACACGTAAGACAAGGGTACTTGATATTTAGGCAGACAAAAGGTTGGGAGCTGTAGGAGTTGAAGTCAGAGACATAAAGATTCACCAAGAAAGGTGTTTGTATTCTTTTCTTCTCGGTTGGAGGTATTTGAATCCTCACATCCCCTTTGCCATCTGTGCTTTCTTTGCTTTCCTTCCCTCCCTCCCTCCTTTCCTCTCTTGTATCTCTATTTGTGTGAGCATTGCCATGGATGCAAATGAAGCGGAAAGCGTGGGGAGCAGTCGCAAGAAAGGGAGGTTCAAGAGGATATGCGTCTTCTGTGGAAGCAGGTCTGGCAACAGGGCTTCATTCAGTAATGCAGCTCTTGAACTTGGAAAGCTGTTGGTGAGCCAATTGAAATGCATGCTCTTTTTCTTGTTTTCTTTCATGTTTTCTTCGTTCTTTGCCTTTTGATATTCTTTTCTGTATTTTTTTGAGCTCTGCTTTTACCTTTTCCCTTCAAGGTTGCGAAAAAGATAGATCTGGTGTATGGTGGTGGAAGTGTAGGGCTTATGGGCTTGGTTTCTCAAACTGTTTTTGATGGTGGTTGCCATGTACTTGGGTAATCACAGACATCTCGTTTCATTTTCTCTTTCACTTATGTTTCCTGCATTCAATGTTTATTCTAATCCACTTTTGTTACAGGGTTATTCCCAAGGCTCTACTGCCACATGAGGTGAGAACCAAGAACCTGATCATTCCATCTCTAATTTGTTTCTTTATCTAAACAAAATCCAAAATTTCCATGCAGATATCAGGAGAAGCCATTGGAGAAGTGAGAACAGTTGCAGACATGCATGAGAGAAAATCAATAATGGCCAAGCATGCAGATGCTTTCATTGCTCTTCCAGGTGAGGTTTTTTTTTTTTTTGTTCAATTTCCATCATTTTAAACTCATTTCCAACCCAAATTCCATCATTTTCAGGTGGATATGGGACTATGGAAGAGCTACTAGAGACAATAACATGGTCTCAGCTTGGAATCCATGAGAAACCAGTGAGTGGTTGATTTCATTTACTATATTCTTTTTCTTCGGATACGGTTGATTTCATTTGCATTGTTTACTCAACTGTTTTTATATTATAACTTCTTTGTTTTTCTGAGTAGGTGGGATTGCTGAATGTGGATGGATACTACAATAGCCTCCTTGCATTGTTTGACAAAGGAGTGGAAGAAGGTTTCATAGAAGACTCAGCAAGGCACATAGTGGTCTCAGCTGAGTCTGCAGAGGAGCTCATGAGAAAGATGGAGGTAAATGAGAGAGAGAAAGAGAAGGGGAACACAAGCAAAAAGAGGAAACAAGCCCATAGTACATACATAATGAGAAGCTTTTTCCTCCCTTCTTTTTCTTGAATATTTTTGTGTGCATTTGTTGATTTGTTTTTGCTTTGCAGGAGTATGCGCCAGTTCATGATAGGGTTGCACCCAGACAAAGCTGGGAAGTGGACCAATTATTAGAGTCCAGCAGCAGTGGGCACAGCAACTCATGACTGGGAATAAGCCACACTCCATTTTTTGTGTGGTTGTCTGTGTTTGTGCATATAGTTTGTTGTTGTTGATGATAATGATGATGATGTTATTGCAATTGTTGCTGTTGTATATGTGTACCGATTTGTTAGGTTCCGAGGGGGGGGGGAGAGAATTGGAAACTGTTTTGGTGTTCCTGTCCCTCCTTTTTATTTTGATTTTAATTTTATTTTGTTTCTGTAAAAGATTTGTGCTGTTGCGGGGTCCTGTTAGATGGTAATGTGAGGGATAACTGTGACTTCAGTATTTGTTTGTCTGACATGTTGCCCTGTTGATGGGGCCAATAAGAAATCGACTGCTTTGTTGTTTGTTTCTTTCCAACATCCTCCGCCTTCTTCTTCGTGTGTCACTAGTAAATTAATGTTGTTTAGATAATTAAAAGTTGTTTTAATGTATAGATTAAGAGATGAAGGTTCTAATATGTTTCCATTGCATGTGATCATCTTTTTGTATTGTTGCCGTACTGCTCTGAAGACAGAAACGAGAATCCAAAGAATAAATGCAAAAAGGGCAAAAAAAAAAATGTCAAACCGCTCTCGATACAGTGAGAGAGACATTATTCTCAATTGGAGAGGTCTGTGATTTGAGTATTCAGAAAAAGACTTCTCAAAAAAAAAAATAAAAAAAAAAGAAGAAAATATAACTTAATCTTCTAGCAACTCCAGTTATGAGGTATCTAAACCTACCTCTGACTAAACACACTCTTAATTATATCGAAAACTATATTAAGTTTCATTGCAGTATAAAATCACAGCTTCTACTCAATTTAGAGCATGTGGTGTTTTCAAGGGCATCTTCCGGTGCATGCCATGTGTTGCTGAACATGTATGCAATAAGCCCGTTCTATATAGCCCAAACAAGTAACAAAGCCCATGGAGAAATGCCATGTGATAATCGTGGGTGCAAGCACTGAAATGGACCGATATTCGGGCCGGACCAACGAAGCCCGGATTCCGGTCGGCCTTCCGTCAATGGCGTCGAATCCAGATCCCGATACTAATTGTGGGTCCGATCAGTGGCAAAGGCTGGAACTGGAACTTGATCGAGATTTAATCCGTCTGACACTTTAAACGGTGAGAGTGGTTAGACCGTTGGAGCGCACAACATTGTCCATTAGTAGACGAAATTAGACAGTAAGGATGTGTTTAGTAATAAATTAAGATTAAAAATAAAAATAAATATAATAAACTTATTTTATAGGCTAATATTTATTTAATAAAATTAACCTATAATAATTTAAAATCTGAAAAACTAATTAATATTTTGTGATAATTTAATTTAATATTCGTATAAAATAATTAATATTAATTTTTTAATAAAAAATACTTAGCGGAATTTTTTTTTTTAAAGTCGTTGTAAAATGACGTCTAAAACTTCAAAATATTCAAAACATTCTGAGCGCGAAGCTACATAAATTTATTTTTTTTGGTGAAATAGACAGATTTATTTTAAAAACATAACATCACAATTTAAAATAAAATATTAAAACAAAATGCATTATTTTGTGGATTAAATGCAGAATTCATAATTTTGGAGGCATATATTTGTAAGAAATCCAAATAAATAAAAATAAACAAAGAAAAGTCCCTAGTCATGCTGTCCCGAATAAATGGGTATTGGTGTCCAAGCTCCAGATGTAGCAATTGGCACAACAAATTAAGAATCCTTTGCACTGTTAAGAAAAACATAAATGATTACTTCTCTTTGATATCCACAACTGATTGTGATTAATTTTCATGTGTTTGATGATAGCACAACTCAAAATGACTTAAAAAAAAGCATAAAGCGGAGAAGAATACGAAGAAAAAGAGCTATCGAGGAATAGAAAGAACAGACTCTATTGGTTTGCCAAAGGTGTAGAAATTTTTTATTTTCTTCTTTTAGAAGTGATTAAGCAGAGACTTTAATCAAAATTTTATAATTTTTGATTTTTTATTATAAAATTTAAATTATAGAGTTCTCATTTAAAGAGTAATGTCTTTCTCATTGTATTAAAAGAAAAAATTAAAATTGTATAATCTATAACTATATTAATTCATATAAAATATAGATTTGAGCATTTACAATTAAGATTTTTTATGAAGCACAGATTATACAACCTTAATTTTTTATTATAGTAAAAGTGGTTTGACAAAGATATGGAGAAAAATGTTGGTGTTTATTTATTGACTTAAGCTAATACTAAATCACAAATTTCATGAACAAAGTGCCAAACAAGATTATACTAAAACAAACCACAAACTAATAAGAAAAGAATAACAAGAGTTTTGACTTTCAATAAGCTCGTGTAGGCATTGAATTCCCAAAAAAGCAAAAACAAAGAAGGCGGAGTTCCATATTTTCATTGACATATCATTGAAGGCAAACAAGAAGAAGACTTCAAGCTCAAGAGGTCGAAGACGGAGATGGAGGGCACAGGTGACTTTCCGGTATTCGGAATCTCTCGGCTTTCAGAGTGGAGAAACTAGACGGAGGCCTTGATGGTCTCATTCGTCTCTTCAACATCTTCACTCGGGAGCTTGGAGAAGCCATTGGCTTTGGCTTGGAGTTCTTGTATGTGTTCAACAGCCATTACGTTTCTTACCAGGCACTTCTTGCACTCAGGCTTCTTCTTCCTCCTCCTCCTCCTCCTCTTCCTTCAAGGTAGTCGCCATTAGAGGAGCAGCCAAGCTCTGAACACAACTCCAACAAGTTATGAATGACTTAAAAGGATTTAGAAAACAAGATTCAAGGGAAAAATATTTGAAATTTGACACATACCTGTAATGCTTGAAAGCCAAAATATGAGAAGGCAAAGGCCCTTGGACATCTTTGGGATGACTACTTTGAAAATACTCTTATACGATAAAAGCCCGTATAGACCTAGGATGCGTGCACTCTGAATATTCCTGCTGATTTTGACCAAGAGCGGTAGACAAAAGGAGCTACCAAACAGGAAGGAACTGTAAGGCTCTTTGAAGCAGGTTGCTCTGGCAGCTGAAACGAATACTCTTAAACCTTGGAAGAGGGTTTTGGACTTTATGAGGCTGTGGAGCTACAAGTATCAAATGGGGTTTGTAATGGAGTTGGCACAAATTGCGCTTTGTGCTATGGAGGACACGAAGATGCAGACCATCGTTTTATTGCATGTTCGTTCACGTCTTCGCTCTGGCACCACTTTCTCCATCACTTCGACATTGGGGTGCTTGCAGGTTCTGTAGAGGGGGCCATGGAAAAGAATGGAGACAACTTTATGTTCGTGATGCTATAGAAATGAAGTACATGTGATAGTAATGGAGATATGGTGGCACATTTGGCTTGAGCAGAACGATCGACATAATTTTCAAACAGAAATGCAGCCATTCTCTTCAAGTGCTGCACAGAATCAGGGCAGCTTTATCATTTTGGAGTGGATGGATGTTTGGATCGAAGGTGATTTATACGATAAATTATAAGTTTAAAATGCGGAAATTTTCTGAATGGAATCATGTTGAATTATAAGTGGCAGGGGATAAAAACAGCACCGTCCGTTTGATGTCAGCACCTGGCGGATTGCTCAATGAGTCAGAAGTTACAAAAAAAAATTTCTACTTTTTTATCTCCAATTTTTATTTTTATTTTTATATTTTTATTTCTACAAAAAATTTTGAAAAAAAAAAGGAGATATGTTCATTTCAGTAAAAAAAGAAATTAATTTTTAATAAAAATTTGTGAATCTTATTTATAAGTTATTTTTTAAGATCCCTCTCTTTCTCAATTAGTTAAAATAGATATTAATTAAAAAAAATGTAAATTGAGTGAGTACGAGAAAGTACCTGAAAAAATAGTTATGAATCTCACGACAAAAAAGAAATCTTGAGATAGAATAAAAATATGGGACTAAAAAGAAATAAAAAATTAAATAATAATAAAAGGATAATAACAGTATTCAAAGAGTGAAAATATATTTAAAAAATATGGAAAAATATATGTTTTCTAGAGATAAGTTATAAGAAAATTTTTAAAAAATAATTTTAAAGTATTTTCCAAAATTTTATATAATTTTAAAAATAACAAATTCAATTATTAATTTTTAAATTAAAATAAACTTATTTTTAAATAACATCTCTAATCTTTTACTTGTGTAAAAGTATTTTTTAAAAAACGAAATTAATTTTTTTAACTCAACAGACCCTAATTTCACGTCGGTTCTGTATGGCGCTGGAGCCGAGAGAGAACCGATTCCGGTTGGCTTAAAACACACACATCACAATTTATAGGGGTTTTTATGTCAAAGTCCCAAAATAAAATCTTCCCCGGAGAAAATCCCCAATATCACCGTCCCCAATTCGAATCGAGAAGCAGTAGCAGGCGGAAATGGCGTCGCTGGGGTCTTTGAAATCCGCGATCTTCGATAGGGAGGAGAGGAAGCAGTAAGCATCTCTTCTCCTTCTTCTTTCGCGGTCTTCTTTAGCGGAAATATTTCGGCAAAGGGCGAGACGAATCTTTCTGTTTTTCTATCCAGGCAATACCAATCTCATATCAGAGGCCTCAACGCCTACGACCGGCACAAGAAGTTCGTCAACGATTATGGTATTTTTTTCTTGTATTTATGTCTCTGCCATTTAATTTGCCAAAAAGTGTTGTTCTTATTATGTTTTGGGTTATTGTAATTCAGAAAGCGGAGATTTTTTTTGTTCATTTTCGTTCTTTTCGGTGTTGAGATCTTTTTGTTTTTTTTTATTCTATCAGGGTTTTTGATACTTCAATAAAAAGGAAAAAAAGCTGCTTTGTTGGGGTTATTTGGTCCCATATATACGAGGGATAGAAAGCTGACAAATGTTTTTCAGCTCTTGTTTTTTAAGTTATTTTTTGTATTGTGCTTACTGTCTCTGCTTCCTGGGTTTTGATGACATGTTTTAAACTTGCTTCTTGGAGAACTTGGTGATGGGCTTCTTTGATGTTTTAGACTTTCCAACTTATACGCACCAATTTTAGTTTGCTCTATTTCCTCATCTAGGATCCGACTTAAAAATATTGAAAATCCGCCCCATTTAGAGTATACTGTTTCTTTTTTGTGAACGACTGGTTTTCTGATTGTAATCGGTAAGAAAAAAGGATAGCATCCAAAAAAATCTACATTGTAAATAAGGAGATTCCAATATGTTGTAGATTTCTGTAAGTCACATATGTGTGTCTTTTACAGATCCAGCATATTCAAATGTGAATGAACTAATTTTTTGCACATTTGCTTTTACTTTTCTGATTTTTCATAGCTTGCAATCCTCTTTTTATTTTTTTCACAATTACCAGACAGCATTTATCATCAAGTGAAAATTAAGTGGATGCTATGGAAGCTTGCAAGTAAGGAGCAGTTTATTTGCTGTATCCTAGTGTCCTATATCAACTAGGTCATGAACAGTCCCCTTCATGAGAGAAACAGGTAGGGGGCTACATGGATCTTCACATTTGTGTGAAATGTGGGTACAGTCAGTTAGTTATACGTACGCACCTTAAAGTCTTGAATAAGGGGTTATTTTGACACGTGTATTCTGTGAATCTGATCTTTCACTTGATACTCATCAGTCATGACCACCAAAAAAGACCAACAATTATTTTCCTCCTGAAACTTCATTTTTTTGGGGGAAAATTTATTGAAAATTTTCTTCAATATACTAATGCTCAGTTGCTGTCATGAAACCTACATAGTTTTGTGCATTCTGTCTTTTTGAAATATTGGTTTTTTTTAACCATTGTGCTTTAAGATTTTAATTTTAACTCGTTTATCCCAGAATTTTGAAAATGGGTTTGATAAATTTGATTTTTTTTCAATGTTCTATTATCAATTGATTTTCTTCATGGAATTTTCAGTACAGTACAAGCTTGTAAGTTGTCTCCTTGCAATTGGGTTTCCAAAGGAGTATTTGATCCCACATAGTGCAATGGATCAAAAGCTAGTGTATTAGTCTGATGAACATTCAAGCATGGGGAGGAGAAGGTGAAAGATGAAGCTGAGGGAATGAATAAACAACTTTGCCAAACAAAGCCCAATCATATAATTTAAAAAAGAAAATCAGATTGCATTTAATTGCTTCATATCCATCAATATGTAAAAAGACCCTTGCCCTATTAATGTTGAAGATGGGTTAATGCATGTTTATTGATCCTCTTGGCGACTGAATAAGTTGTGAAAATGCACAAGTAGCTCATTGCATTTCAACTTTGATTGCTAAACTTAATTAATTTAATTATTTATGTATTTTTAAATATTTTCCCAATGCGAGATTATTTAGTCTTATATAAAATTGTTATGTTTCTTGCAGTTCGATTTTATGGAAATTCAAAGAATGCATGTGAGGTTTTACCTATTAAAACTGATCAAGACACTCTCAGAGAAGGCTATAGGTACCTTTGTTCCTGTTTTGCAGAACAACATTCTTGTAAAATGTTAAATAAAGCTTTGTTCTTGCATGGTAAGGCTTGCAGTTTTGAAATCATGTACAAAAGAAAGATAAGATCAACTTATTCTGAAGGAGGCAAGAATATTGGTTGCAATTTAAGTTGTTCTGACTTACTTCCTCCTATTACATGTTTAGTTATTATTATATTCTACCAATTCGTGGTATGCTTTATATCTTGGACAACTAGTTGTAGCAAGAGGCTGGAGTTTAACCTTCCAGAAAGTGTGTTCTTTTTAAAGTCAAATGATAGATTGTTTTTGTCTATTTTTGGTAACTCATATATCCCCTTAAGCAAATTGTGGGTCTTGTTTGAGATAAAACATCATGAAACCTAGCATTTCCATGCAATTGCTATTTTTTACAATGAAGTATCAGTTCGTATAATTTCTCTATGTTTTGAATAACTGCAAATGAACAAGCATTTGATATATTCTTTGCATCGTTATTTCTCCTCGATTGTATTTCATCATTCTATTCTTCTTTGGACTTTGATTTTATCATTTTTATTGAGTGTGCATTTGTATGAGTAATCTATATGTGGCTGTGGGTGTATTTAGCATCTAGATCTGCATATTTATGCCGAGATTCTTCCACCATATAATGTCATTCGGTACAATTTTCCATGCCAAGGTTGAAATTTGGATCATTTCCTTTTTTATTATAGAAACCATTGTTTGATATCATTTTCTGTTATTATTATGCTAGCTGCTTTCCATCTGCTCATCCAATGATGTTACTTCTTTCGTTGTTCCCACAAAAAGGTTCATTCTCTCTGAAGAAGATGATATGGTTTCTACTTGGGAGAAAAGGCTTGTGAAGCGTTACTATGATAAACTTTTCAAAGAGTATCCCTTTTACCTTGATTTTCTTCTTTATTGTTGCTAGAAACAGAATGGTCTTGTTCCAATTCGTGCAAACTCTTTTAGCTAACATAATTGTGAGGGGTTCATATTTCCAATTACACTAGAGGTATTAGATTTTTCCTGTTGATGTATCTCAATATTGTTTTATCTTACTTTAAAAATGTTTGGATATGTTAATGAATGAAACTGATACTTAAGGATAAACATTAGTAGTAATGTATTTCTTTGTCCTCATTTTGTTGGATGGTTTTTGCAATAGATTGCCTGATGCAAATTTTAAGAGTGTACTTGCTTAAATATTTAGGTATTTATCTTAAAACATAATGAAGATGGTGGGGCCTCTCTAGCTTGATACCCATTCATTCCATCCTGAGTGGTGCTTGTTAATCAATTCTTGTGGTCTATCATTTGTCTGAAACATTTATGTGATGTAAATGAACATTCCGTTATAAGGTCAGGCAGTAGGGTTGTTAGTGGGCCAAGTTAGTTTTATAAATGAAAATTCTTAAAAAATTATATTATTATTGTATGTGAGATTATTAATGTTATTATAATTTAAAATATCATTAAATCCACTTTCATAAGTCACTTCAGATCAAAAAATACAGAAGTAAACTTTAGTTCATTTTTTACTTTCAGGTCAGAAGTGATTGAAAGTAAATTGATTTTCAAGAAATCACTTTTGCACAATCAAATACCAAAAATAGACAAAAGTGGTTTCACTTTCAACTACTTTTCCTCATTTCCTGCTAACCAAATATCCCCTAAATGCTTCTAGACGCCTTAACATGTGAAAGATATTGCATTGCTGACATGTCACACTACAAGAAAGGCAAGGTATGAGCTAATTGGGAAAATCCTTTTAATTTTGTTTCTTCCTTGAACAATTAATCTCATTTAAAGATGTTTTTCTCCTTTGAAGATTGGCCTGAGATGGAGAACTGAGAAGGAAGTCATATCTGGGAAAGGTGATGTTTGATGCTGTAACCATTCTTTGGTAACAACTTGAAAATCATTTTCCTCTCCCTCGAATTGAACTTTAGTGCTTATTTTGTGGGAATTAAAGTTAAGATTTGGTTCTGTTTTCGCACATTGCAATGTATGAGACAAGCTTGGACAACATTGTAGACTGAATACTAGAATGGTGATTGTAGACTGAATACTAGAATGATGATAGTGATGGTAATTCAAAGCTTAGAAAAAGGATTGCTATAGTTGGATGTTGAACCAATGCCCAGTTTCACACCTATTCCCTTTATTTTTGCCATTTGTAGCTATAGTAAATCAGTCTACTGGTCTAGGATGGAGTGATGGTACTATTTGTTAAGCTTCAGATCCAGCAAATGTTGATTTTACATTGCTTATCACTTAATTTGCAAGGTGAATTCTTGAAAATGTTATTTGATTTCACATGGAAGGCTTTTTGTCAACTGAGAATAGCTGGACTATGACTCGGTTTCAAATAGTTGTATGAGCAAATCTGATGCAGCATCAAAGAAGAACATGCATGTTTGACTGGCCATAAACAGTATTTTGTCATACCCCATGGACATAATTGGCCTTCTACTTGTTTGTATACTTAGATGCCTGGTGGAGGCAGTTTTTGAAGTTATATGGCTTTTTTACCATAGTACTGACATCTTGCTCGTTGCAATAACAATGAGCATTTCAACAAAGGCTCACTCACATTCTTGGCTTGTTCACTGGTTTATTTGTGTATGTTGGTTTCGCTTCTACTTGAGTGCCTTCCAACATATAGTTGGTGGCTCTGGTTAGTGAAAGCTGAGTGGTGAAGAAGTGGCTTTATGCAGTTCTGAATGCCGGCCAACTAGGTTGTTTTAGTAGAAATATGGGATGTTTGGAATGGACATAAACATCATATGGAGAGATATTATGAGTAGATGTTAAATCAAGGAGAAAGTTCTCTTGGCCTATTCTAGGTGATTAGTTTTTATCTAAGAGGATTTTTTTTTATAAAACTTTTCATGGTTGTATAATAGTCCAGCTTGTTTCTTTTCCCTTTTTATTTTTAGAGAATAAAAAGGCCCAAAGGCTTACCCAATAGATTCGGTCCAACCCCACTGCCTGCCTCAAGGGCGGCAAGCTCAACTTGGCTCTAGCTTACCTTAGTTACCTACACTCAGAGGTGAGCCCTCAGCTCACAACACATAGGATTTACCAAAGTTCCAAATTTATGACCTCTGACATACAAGAGGTGGGTACAACCACTAAGCCAATTGCTTGGTATGTGTCTAGCTTGTTTCTGATAACATGGTATTGCATATAGTTTGTCCTGCAGGAATTCCTAAGGGCGTAGAAGTAGAGAAATACGTCTTTTAAATAAGGCTTCCAACTAAAATCTAGCTTGTTATTATATATTAGGTATCTTTACCATGCAATGTGTAAGCTAACACATGACCATTGCTTAATTAGCTAAAAGAGTTGGAAATTGGCCTGGAGAAAGATGTTCTAACATGAATGTGGGACCAGTTTGGTCATGGCCTTCTTGTAGTCTTTTTAGGTTGTGACCAATCAAGTGAGGACACATCCTTCCTTCCCCTCAGATTTCATTTGCCAAAATCCTGAAGGGTGGTGAGCCCTCATAGGGGGAAGCAGAGATGATGTGTTGCAATGTTGAACATACATTGTTGGAAGTTGTTCTGGTTTGAATCTGAAGTTGTTCTTGCTTCTGCATAAACTTTTCATTATGTGTTTCTAGTTTCGGAAGTGTAGAAGTTAAAATTTGATGTTATTTATAGTTCCTGGTCTATACTTTGTTTGTATCATGAATTTTCTTATCATAAGGATCTTAAAAGTTGCTATGTTGTTTTGGAAGGTTGCTACTTTATTAGCGATTATTCTGTGATCCTAGTAATGATGTTGTTTACTTCTGATCTTGTGCAACAGGGCAGTTTGTGTGTGGCAATAAGCATTGTGATGAGAAAGATGGCTTAGGAAGTTATGAGGCATGCTCTCTTTTCTACGTATTTTTAACTCGGTAAATTACTGTGTTGTTGCATGAAATAACAGTAGCACACTGATGTTTTTTTTATCAACCCTATTGATTCCCTCTCCAAGCAAATTTTTGTGATATTTAGTCAATCATTCTTATAATTTTGTTCATCTTTTGGTGGCCTGGTAGAATTTGTTTTATCATATCATTTTTATTTTTTTCTTTGCAGGTGAACTTTTCCTACTTTGAAGCGGGTGAAAACAAACAAGCACT
Source organism: Trichopus zeylanicus subsp. travancoricus (assembly GCA_005019695.1). Lineage (NCBI taxonomy): Eukaryota > Viridiplantae > Streptophyta > Magnoliopsida > Dioscoreales > Dioscoreaceae > Trichopus > Trichopus zeylanicus. The sequence goes on along the minus strand of RXID01022171.1, from coordinate 70,367 downwards.
TGTGAAACTGGTCGCTTGCAAGAGGTTAGTTACTTTATTAACATCTCCAATGATGACATATAGATATGATGCCAATTGTCTTCTTTGTTTTCTTTAGACAAATACACTGGCTTCCCTGAAACATTGTCCTTTTATACTACTGGGGTATTGAGAATGATGTTTTACTTCATGTAATTCTTAGGAGTTTAAACCTGCATATGAAAAATGCTGTATTAGGGTTTTACGCTTAATTTTGCACTGGAGGTTGCTGATTGGTATGTCTTATTACTTGGTTATTATCATGATGCATCTAAAACTTAAATTTTCCTTGAGTTCTAAGGTGTTAGTCTTGTGGAAGAGCTGTCTGACAGTTTTGGTGGTTATGTTTAGTTAATTGTGGTTGACCTATAAAGTAGGGCACCAAGATTTCTAGCTACCTAAATGTTGATATTTAATAGTGTGGATGCTGCCATTCTTCTTGTCTGGATCTGTTTTCTGTCTACAGTTTAACTATTTTTACTAACTGCAACTTTGTCCTTGATTGAATTTTTTTGTCAAGATGTGCAGAAAAGCTTGTGTATAAAAGGCAGAAAGAAAAGGAGAGAGCAGAAGCAGAGCAGAAAGACAAGGACAAAAGAAAGAGGTTTTCAGTGGATTTTTCTTCTGTTGATTATGATTCTGTATAAGGCAGCAAATGATAGCAATTCAGTAGTTTTTATCTAATATCATGTCATCTGTTTCCTTCTGCTTTCATAATCAGAGGAAGAATGGGAGAAGATGACAGCACAGATGAAGAATACAGAAAGAGTTCAGAGCGAAGGAAAAAGGGTACTTCTCCTTGACTTTTCTCATTATCTTTGATTTTCTATGCTGGTCTGAGCAGTTTTTTGAGTTAATGGCGATATATTGTCCTGTCAATGTTCTTGATATTCTTGCTAAACAGAGCAATTTTTTCTTTGTCTTTTCCTTTGGCATGCATGCTTCGTCCTGTTGACTCATGCTGCAATAACTTTGCATCCCCATCAAAATGTATGCTGTTATGATCTTTTGTGGACTATGATAATTACATTATGGCATTCAGAGAAAAATGACTCATTAAGGCTTTCTGGATCCTGCGACAAGTACACTTCTTCAGTCTTATAATCTCGCCATTGTAGTTTGATGCTATTATCTTCAGAGTCAAAGGATGGATGAATATATGCATTCATTTTCTCCTATATATTGCCAGCTTACAATTGTGAGTTTCTGTGCTTTTTGTTTGTCTATGAGCCATGCATGTACTCTTGCTTTGTTCACACTCTTTATGCAGGTTTCTCTGGATCATTTTCCATGGGATGTATTATAAAATAAATTGGATCAAGTTTCTGTGATTTACTCAATAGTACTTTTTCTTTAGGCACTTGGTATTGTCAAGCCTCACCTTGCTGCTTGTTGTGTTTAGCTTATAATGTTCTGTTATGATGCTATTTACTGTCAAATTGTAAAGTTTCTGCAAATGGTTTAATGCATTTCTTTCTTTCTCCTGTGTCACAAAGATTTTATTTTACAATTCAAACTTGAGGAATAACTGATTAGAACAATGAACATTTGCCTTTGTGTTTTGCATATCTGATATTTTCATTTTTATGCAGGAAAAAGAAATTCTTCTTCAACGAGTAAAAGAACTAACAATGAGGAAGAGGATTTTGACGAGTTTCTCGAGGGAATGTTCCCTTGATTTGACTTGTACATAGTTCTACAACTGTTGTTAGGCTTATGTCTTATCCGTATTGTCAAGAATGTGCAGCAGAGTTATTTGCAAATTTGATTGCATTTGCCTATAATGAGATGTCTATTATTTTGAAAATGCATCAAAGATTCTCCTGTACAGGGTTTTCATGATCAATTGTTTGTCCACTATTTTGTTCATGAAAATGAAAATTGTCCGCAAGTGAGGAGAAGGGAATTTTTTTTTATTTTTTTATTTTTTTATTCAGATATCAAGTTCCTTTCAAGCGTACCTCTATCACACATTATGCAAAGCTTAGCATCTAAACCATTGTTATATCGAACGAATAATCAGAAAGTGAATTATCATATATTAATAATTTTTTTACCAAACACATGTTAAAATGTCATTTAATGGCTCAACAATTTTAAAATTATTTATTATCTATAAATTTTAGATTCGGAACTTGTGGGTTAAAACGATACTTATGTGGGTTCAAAATTTTTACTAGTTTCCGATAGACTTGTATATCAATTATACTATTTTTTTATTGATACCAAAAAATTATACTTTTTAATGACCCATTTTGCTGGCCACTTTTGCTCCACGTGGTCGCCTCTAATTCGCCTGTCAATCCAAAGCGGATAGGGTTGGCAATTCGGCGCCCTTCTTCAACTTCCGCATTTTCTCCCAGCCCACACAAGCCTCATCTGCTTGGACCTCAGGAGAACACTCCAGTCTTGAGACATGGCTTCACTGACCATGATGGCCTCCTTCGTAGGCGGCGTCACGGCCGTCAAGCGGCCATGGAACCGCCGCCGCAAGGGGCTCGTTACCGCCAAGGTATCCACTGCTCAAACCCAAGAAGTCATCAACCACAAACATGCCGCCAACGATGAAAAAAGCAACAACAGCCGCCGAAACGTGATGTTCGCTGCTGCAGCTGCCGCAGTCTGCGGCGACGCGTTTCGTCAGAACGCGGCTGTTGCCAGAGAGGAGCCGAAGCCCGGGACACCAGGGGCCAAGAAGCTCTACGCGCCTGTGTGTGTCACCATGCCAACCGCGCGCATTTGCCACAAATGAAGGCATATGATGGTTGAATTCTTGATGTATTTGGTGTTCAAAGAAGTGTAGTTCTCTATCTATGGCTTTGTTGCACTTTGAAATGCATTTGCGTATTCTGAATCTGAAAGCAGAAGAGATTATTATTTGAAGTATTCGTCTGGTTGTATACCCTGCTTTCTATTAAGATGGAGGTGACACATTTGTTTCTAGTAGCTTGATACCTTCTTTAGTGAAAACTGCGAACTTACTTTCAAATCGTAGGTAAACCAGAATCCATTTAGACATGTTATTGTTGTGTAAAGTCGAGACTGAATTATAATTTGACTCAATGACAAAAAAATTGGTACTTGGATTTGTGTATGAAGCAGCAACGTATGAAACCTTTGAAGCCACACAATCAGTTCTGGTTGCAATGACGACCCAGTACACCGGAGTAGGGTGCCTTGAAGGCCAAAGGCCAAGGTGACATCTTCTTACCATGTCCAGAAGTCTCAAATTCTTTCCACTTCCACCCATCTGATCTCACACACACTCGCAATTTTTTTCTTTTACAAGAATTATAAATAAACCACTTTATTACATCTTACAACTCACAAAGCTACAAATTTTAGATTCAGTTTCCGTGGTTTTGCAATTCAATTTTGAGGCTTATATTTCACATTCTGAAGCTAAAAGCAAAGCTTTCTTTTCGGCAAGGAAAGAAGCAATCTCATACACATGCATGATTTCTAACAGACCAAATGAACAGGTGTTGAAGAAACATATTTTAGTGGAAATGGTAAGTTAAAGTTGGGCAACCAGCCTTGGTTTCCTTCTCTTCTCACTTTTTGACATCTTATTGCCTTCCTCACTTCCATCATTTCTTCATATAAATCCATCATTTTGACATGATTCACCAGGACACTCCCAATCTGAGACTAGAAATGAATCTTAAAGAGCTCTCATTGCCTCTTCTCTTGTTCTTCTGTTGTTGCCTTGTTTTCTTTGAACATAGTATCTCTCAGGATTTCCATCTCAGAACAAATTATGGCAACAACAGAGGAATCGGCTTTCAAAATGCTTCTGAGAGGTCTATGTTGGAGATTTCTGGTCAAGTAGGCGCTCCCGAGCCTGCAGTACTAGTCGTAAATGTGGATGACTTTGGTGCCAAAGCTGATGGAAAGACTGATGACAGCAAGGTATATCAAGCAATGCGCTTGCATTTTTTGTATTTCTTGTGAATTGGCTGATGTTTCAGCAGGCTTTTGGGGCGGCGTGGGCGGTGGCTTGTTCATGCCCTACTTCAGCTGTGCTTCTGATTCCTGACAGAACGTACCTTCTCAAGCCACTTGTCTTCCATGGCCCTTGCTCATCCTGCATTACTGTGATGGTAAACCATTGCACTGCCAAAAAAAAAAGTTGTTTACAGAGTCTAGTCTATGTTTTTTTACGTGTAAACTTTATGACTTTATTCAAGATCAAAGGAACATTGGAAGCTCCTTCAAATCAATCAGATTGGGAAGGAAGAGAAACAAGGCACTGGATCCTGTTCAACCGCACAAACAATCTCATCGTTGAGGGTGGAGGAATGATCAATGGCAATGGACACATTTGGTGGAAGAACTCCTGCAAAGTGAACAAATCTTTGGTAGGTAACATTCCTAAAGCAAAATCCAATTTCTCAGTGTCTGGCATAGATAAAAAGATCATATTTCTCTTGTTATCAGCCTTGCAGCGAAGCACCTACGGTAGGTAAACTGCTTAGTAAAACACAAAAAGATCGGTAAGTCATGATTTTAGTGTGAGGCCATGGATTATACAGTTTGTTTCTTTGTACATTAGGCATTGACATTTTACTCATGCAATGAGTTGAGGGTGGAGGACCTGAGGATAAAGGATAGCCAACAGATGCACTTGTCGTTCGAGCGATGCAGAAGCGTACAGGCCTCCAAGCTCGCCATCACTGCACCAGAAAGAAGCCCGAACACCGATGGAATTCACGTGGCACGCTCTAGAGATATGCATATCGCCGACTGTGACATAAAAACAGGTTAAAGGATCTACTAACTGATTATTGTTTTCAGCTGAAATGATCAATTAGGTAAGTAGTAAGAGCTAACTAGATACTTCTGTTATCATCTGGCATTTAGGCGATGATTGTATATCGATTGTGTCTGGATCTCAAGGAATCAAAGTCACCAACATATCTTGTGGACCAGGACATGGAATCAGGTCACTTGGATTCAGATATATAATGCATTTCTTGCTTTCTTCTTCTTATTATTTGATACGGTAAATTCGCCGTCAGTATTGGAAGTCTAGGAGCACATAATTCAGAAGCTCATGTCACAAATGTGATGGTGGACAACGCCAGGTTAACTGGCACTTCAAATGGAGTCAGAATCAAGACCTGGCAGGTATTACCAGGCATATTTCAGATTGTTTCCTACAAATTGCAGCTCAATAGAAGTTGATAAACGTCGATATTCCATGAAAAATAGCTATAATGTCTTGCATTTGCTTTGATCAACAGGGAGGGCATGGAACAGCGCAAGACATTTCCTTTCAAAACATTGCCATGAACAATGTCCAAAACCCGATAATCATAGATCAACACTACTGTGATTCCAAGGACCCATGTCCAGAACAGGTATGTATGTCAGTCATAAAAATCTCGATACATAATTAGACAATAGTTTGTTTCGAATGAATTCCTACCAATGAGCAAATTGAACCTTTCTTGTCCTACAGAAATCAGCGGTCAAAGTGAGTGGTGTGGTGTACAAGAACATTAGAGGAACAAGTGCTTCAGACGTGGCTGTGAACTTCAACTGCAGCAGAAGCGACCCGTGCGTCCGGATTTCGTTGCAGCACATCAATCTGGTTGGTGAAAATGGGTGTGTAACAAAGAGTTCGTGCAGTAACGTCGAGCACACTGCGTTAGGGAAAGTTCTCCCGCACTGTTGATTAGTACTTTTCTAATCAAACCATTTGTAATCCTAACAAAAATTTCTTTAGATTCGTTGGATCAATGTTTGTTTGATTATAGATCTTGCCCGATGATTACGGCCTGCAACTCACATTGACAAATCAATGAGTGGGATTCCTCAAATACTTTGTATGTTGCGAAATATACCACCATAGCATGGGATGAAGGTGAACCCTAGCTGGGTTGACCAGTCAACACTGAGGAAATATCAGATTCAGAGAGTGGCAGAACAGAGGTCTTTTTATGGGACCACCCTCTTCCTCACCAGGCTAAAAAAGACATCTCTGAGGCTTCACCACCAGTGAAAAAGAGCAGTGGCCTCCCGAGACGAACCAAAGGCCAGTCTAAAGTGAAGCTACATGCCACTTCACTTTTCCACCGTGCCCCCACATCACTTCATATCACCGGCACAAACAAACACTGCATTTACACATCCTTCATCTATATACTCTCTCTGGGCTTCATGCTTTCAGATAGCTCGTGCACACAGGATAGAGAGGATGGATCCAGCGGCGCACTCGGCTCGGCGCTCGGTGGAGATGGTGGTGGTGGTGGTGGCGGCGATCACGATCATCGCAGTGCTCGCGAGCGCCCTCGCCCGGGTTTGCGGTGGGCGGCATTTCGGAGGGAACGGAGAGCATGACGTGGAAGGGTGGGTGGAGAGCAAGTGCCGGAGCTGCCTAGACGGAGGAGTTCCGGCTGCTGCGGCTCAGCCGGCGGCCGATGTGAAGAAGTGAATGTGGCTTGTGCCCAGTGTCTCTTGCTTTGCTTGTTGTATGTATCGGGTTGGACTTTCATGAAATACTATATTATGAGTACGATATGAATTTTTCATCTTCCATTTGGTGGAATTGTTGAGGCCTGTGTCTTAACTCTGCTCGAAGCAAAGCTTCTAAAACAATCTCCGCAATTCTTCGTTTGGTTTTGACCGGAGAAAATTTTTTCTAAAATCAACAAACAAAAGCGACAGAATCAAAGTATAAACTTTCGGCTTATTTGATTCGTGAGTGACAAGCGCGAACATTGTGAGTAGGACGATTGCCACTCCTTCATTACTGTTCAACGTTTTGAATATCGATAAACTGTAACCAAAAAGGACGAGACAAGCACAGAAACATGAACGCATCTCTCAAAGCTGTCAACCAAACTGAATCACACACGGCATGACACAAAAATTATTCCAAGGACAGATACTTTTGTGTCTGACATTGGCAAATTATGTTTTAAGCGCTTTCGCTCCAGCAAGAATGTTTTGAGTACATTTCAAGCTAATTACGCAGCCCTAATTGTGAATTATTCCTAATCTGCGTCGGAAACAACTTTATTCTTTTTTAAAATAGCGAAATTTATACCCTATGGTTATGTCAGGACACCAACGGTTAGCAGATTCTGAAATGAAGAGCAAACACCGATAAAGGAACACATGCTATTAAACAGTCAAAACCAGTAGGAGATGCTGAGTAAGGGGACAATATCTGCTGAAGGAATTCACTTGGAACATTAGTGTGAATTTTGATTACCAAAGTGATTAGAGATCCAACCTTGTCAAGATGGGATAATGGCAATCTATCTTGTGCAATGTTAATTCCATTACGGACCAAACCTGTAAGAAATTGACCATGGGGGAGAAAATTAAAAGCGGGTTTGCACCAAACAAGAATAGCACAAAAGAGAGACAAATCTATTCCCAAAAATTTCTCTGAAAACGATATTGCAACATCAAACAGACGTGGGCGTTCAATAACTGCAATTTTATAGTCATCATTAATGATTAGTTGCGTGAGAATGGTGTCATCTTGTACTACTTAATGATGGCAAAGATAACTTGAATATAGATGTGGTAGAGGATAAAATTCAGCCAAAATGTTGTCAATCAGGAGAAAACTTCCAAAAATAATAGATTCAAAACACACAAAATATAAGAGGCAGTGGATAATATAAAAAATTCTTGCAAAAACTTTGTTCTCAAAATAAACAGCAGTAACATGAAAATTCAACAGGTCTGAACAAGGAAAACAGGGTAAATCAAAATTCTGGTTGCGAAACACTCGAATCTAAGAATTGCAGCAAACACTCAAGAAAACAGGTGGCTAATTGAGTAGGCCATCCTTAAGCTTCATGCTTCTCAGGTTCCTCAATGATAATAGCCTTCGTTGGCTTTGCAAGGAGATCAGTGTGTTCCTGGAATGGGGACTTGCTGAAGCGTGTCTCCATCCAGAAATCGGGAGTAAGGAAACCATAAGTCTTCATCAGGCAATCGAATGTTGCCTGCCCATCGAAAAACAAGGTAAAATTATCAGATGCAATCAAAAAGCCTTATTCCATTTACATACAGTCTGACGTTGAATGCTAAGGATCCACCCGCCAACACCCTAACATGATATTTTCATATATCACCAGGTTCAATAGAGAAAGAAAAAAAAAGATAACCAGGAAAATACCCTGTCCTACAATTGAAATCCAAAATTAAATTCAAAAATACTTAATTAGATATATGGATTCCTAAATAGTTTGTTTCCTATACACAGTAACCAATCTGGTAATGAAATTTCTGAGATAATTTTCAGTAACATCCTAGAATTTAATGAACTAGGCCTTGAAAACAACATAAACAAACAATCCAGTACTGACCGAGCAGTTTCTAGCCTCAGTAAGCAACTCAGGGTACAGAAAAGGATGATAGATGATCAAACCCATAGCATGTTAAAAGAAAGTTCCATACATAAGTTGTGCATCAAAAACTACAAAATTATGAGGACCAGATATTCTAAGAACAAGAAAATGAGAAGTGTGAGACAGTTGTGCCTAAGCACACAATCCCAGTTCCTTGCATACAAACATATTAGAACACATTAGAACAAGATATGAACAAAGACAGGGTAAATAAATTAGAAGAGGCATTCATCATTAATAACCAACCCCAAGATACTAGATTTCAAAATTAATTAACGGTTTAGGTTTGTATAACTCAAATTTAGATTTCTTTTTTTTTGCAATGAAAATCTTAATATACAGAATCAAATCACCTTTCAAACAGGTAATAAAGCCAATGTTATGAAAAAAAATAGTGTGTAATGTTAAGCATGGTCTAAAGACAGTAATACTATAAGGAATTCGTTCAAGCCTTACAGGGAAATAGAGATGATTTAATGTGCAACACCAACAGAAATTTAAAAAATATTGAAAATCAGGGAACAGGAAAGTCTATGCATCATTAGACATGTAAGCAGTAACATTAGAGTAACACAAGAAAAAACCATGTTTGGTAGTGAGAATGCCTACAACAAAAAAAAAAACATTTGATAGCGTAATTAAAAATGACAAAAAAAAACTTTATGTGATATATTTGAACATCATGCAACAAAAACAATAACCCAATAATTTTCACTACATATTTACTCGAAGGCAAGTTGCAAGATACCACGGGTTATGTATTCATCTTACTGTAACTAAACAAGGCCCGTAAATTCCATCACATAACAAACATTCAGAGGAGAAATGAAGATCAATTGCAGGCATCAAGGTTAATAATTCAGATTCAACAAAATTTCAAATTTTCATAAATTTAAAACCAGATTCAAGAATCCAATACCTTAACAAAGTTGCCCAGCGTCTTGGTGGAACCCCGAGACGAAGTGAAGACGTCCTCAATACCCGCAAACTGGAGCACCTTCTTCGGCACCCGAGCCGCAACAATCCCAGATCCACGGGGCGCCGGCACCATGCGCACCGTTACGGACCCGCACTTTCCCGTGACCTTGCACGGCACCGTGTGCGGCAGCCCGATCTTGTTGCCCCAGTACCCCCGCCTCACGGGGATGACCGACAGCTTAGCCAGAATAATGGCGCCCCGGATCGCCGTGGCGACCTCCTTGGCGCACTTGACGCCAAGACCTACGTGCCCGTTGCTGTCTCCAACCACCACGAACGCCTTGAAGCGCGTGCGCTGGCCGGCGCGGGTCTGCTTCTGGACGGGCATGATCTTCATGACCTCATCCTTGAGGCCGCTACCGGGGCCGCCGATGAGCGTGTCGACGATCTGGTGCTCCTTCACCGGGAGGGAATGCAGATAAATTTGCTCGAGGGATTTGATCTTTCCCTCCTTGACGAGGCGGCCGAGCTTGGTGACCGGAACCCACTTCTCCTCTTCATCACGGCGCCCGCCGCCGCGACGGCCGCCTCGGCGATCGCCACGCCCACGGTCCCCGCGGCCACGGCCGAAGCCGCGTCCGAAGCCACCGCGCTCGCCGGATCTCTCCGCCATGGTTGCGATCTAGGCTTAGGGTTTCGGGGAGGAGAAATCGGGCGGACGGCGGACCAAACAAGGGAGACAGGGTTTTTGGGTGTAGGGCTACGGTCTTGAATTTATAGCTGATTAGCACTGCGAACCAACTCGAAACCCAGAGTTAAACGACCTGAGCCGGCCGAACCGAAATCCATCAAACACGTTCCGAAATAGGCGATTTGTGGTGTTAACGTGGAGCACTCTACCATTAGCATCAGTTTTCACCTAGAAAGTACTTTCCAAAATGGAGTTAGGAAACTGATGTGCTCATATATTTTAATTCCATTCCCTTGAGACCTCAGGCTTTAAATAATTTTATCAATTAAGGCTAATCATCTTTCTCATAATCACCTCAAAGCCTCTCTAAACTTAGTATACTTTATATTATATCAAAAGCCTTAATTTCATATTTAGAGGGCAATAGTTAGCGAGAAGCTGCCAATGATATTATGAATAGTTTAGGCATTGTGAATATCCATACAAGGAAATTATTGGTTTTATGGTGTTTTGAATCCGGATTTTTCGGATAGTTTTAATTATATTATGAAGTTATTTAGTGGGTTCAATCCTTATCTAGATTTATCTTATATTAGAATACTTAAATCAGTAGAAGTCTTATTTGAGTCAGTCATTAGGTCATATCTATAAATACACTATTGATGTAAGAGTTTCAATACAGAGTGAGAGAAAAAGATATAGATCAATACTCTCAATACGTCTTGTGACGATTAGGTTACTTAGTCTTTTGTGAGAGTTGGTGATATTGGAGTTTCGTCTCCATCGTTATAATCTTCTCTTTTTTTTTCTTATTAATACAATATCCTCTAGATCGTCTTCGTCACATATATCTCTTGTCTGCTATCTTTTCCTTTTTTCTGTTCTTTTTCTATATCGTGAATTGCAGTGATGATCGATATTTTCCGTAACAGAAAATTACATAACTAATCTCAGTATGAGCAGTAATAGCAACTCCATATCAAGCGCCTTAAAAATATATTTAAGTGAATAAATAATATTAGAAATGATCTAACTTGCAGTGATGGTATGAGATCCTCTTCGGAGATTCATTATGTGGGATGGAACCAAGAGGAAGGCTCCTCATCGACTATGAATTTCTTCTGGAAAAAGGAATGAGAATTTTGGGTAAAACGCGTTATTTATACTATGAATTTGTATCAACCAAACAGATGAACTTTTATGCGTGCCGCACAACTCGTAACTTTGCAGTTTCGCTGTTTCCGTCAGCTCTCGATTACCAAACAAGTTCTTTGAGACTGAAATCAACCAAAAAGACGAGAATCACATCTAAGAAGTTGCTTCATCGGTAATGCTTAGAACCTATGGAGATGGAATGAGCCCCTGGGCGCCATTGCTCTCAGGCGAACTCGCGCCCGCGTCCTCCCGGGCGAGAAAGACCGAGAAGCTTGTCGTCTTCCATGCTTTCCAGCGACTCAACTCCCTTCAAAACTACACCAATTGTGGGACTCCTCCATTTCTGATGTTGGTCCGGTGGAGTTGGCTTCATTCCTACCTATGTGCTGCTTCTCTCTCTCCATTTCAGGTATACTTTGTTGGTGGCTTGTGAGCCTTTGTGCTTTTCATCTCCCTTGTTTGTGGTTGGAAAGATATATAAAACAATCTCACGTATGTGCATTATTTTATTTTATTTGTGTGTTTTGCAATTATTTGTATTGGTTTGGATGAAGGCAATTCTGCTCCAGACCTAGCGTCTGTCTGCCATCTTCGTGTGCTTAAGATGCCAAACTCAAAACATAGGGCCAGCGAGTTGTGCTTCTCACTTATATTTTTTTTCGTTATATCCTACATTGGAAATATTTTGAAGTGATTGAAGCGTGCAAGTCCATTCGCGACCCCAATGTGTTAGTTGCTTTGGATAGGGATTAGTTCCTAATAATTTTGAAATAGACTTTTTAAGAGACCGTTTGGTTAATAAAAAAATTGAGAAAAAGTAAAGTGATTTTTCGGAAGTTAGTTTACTTTTAAGTTCTTTCAATTTGAAAGTTAAAAAAAAAAAAATTTATCGTATGAAATAACTTGTTAAAATGAACCTAATGGTTTAAATATAATAACCTAATAAACTCAATATATTTTTTAAAAAATATTTATGAAAAAATAAATAAATAATATTTTACATAAACATTTAAATAAAAAATATTTGTATAAAAATTTAATAATATTAATTTACATAAATATTTATATTTTTAAAATATACTTTTATTCATTAAATATTAGGTTTTAATTACTTTTATCATTTCTAAAAAGTGAGTCGAAAATAGAAAAGTAATTTCTAATAAAAAAAAACATTTGATACTATTAGAAAGTCATAGATTTTTTCTAGTAAAAATAAAATTTGAAAGAACTATTTGTAATGCCGCGAAAATCTCAATTTGCAAGTAATAGATTTTTGAAAATAAATTTGAAAAAAAATGTATAATATATATATATATATATTTAAATTTCAGTACTATATAAAACTGCTACTGCTTGTACCAAAACCACTCGTCTCTTACCCCATTTTTATGTCTTCTCTGCAGTCCACGCTCAGCTGCTCTCTCTTCAAATTTTATCTTTTTTTTTCCATGGCACTTTGTTGACACGCACAACGAAGCCCCTTCTGAAAAAACCAAATTTGTACTTGCCCACCTGTAATTGGATGATGGCATTTTACATATAGCCCCCTACTTTTGGCATAATTTGGTCTTCATATCCCTCAAAAAAGTCGACTAATTTTTTAAACTCTCGCGGGTTTCTTCTGCAATCGACAAATATCAATTACGGTGTTTTAAGTATTTATTTATCTTAATATTTATTCAGAATAGGATATAAATGAGAATGCATGCAAAATGCTCTTCTACTGGAATTATAAAATAATTTAGCAGAAAAATCTCTAATGCATGATCCTATAAATTTTGTTTTATATTTTTTAACAGAGAATTATTTGATTTTTCTCAATTATAAATAATATAAGTCATTAACCAATCATGACATATGGTGTAAATGTATATATATAACAAAATTGTTAAGAAATCAGAGCAATCTCAAAATAACGAAAGGGCGTTGAATTTTTATTAAATTTTATATATCTTTTCTTAATAACTCATATGTTACACAGTAAAACTTATGCTTAAACAAATCAAAGAAAGGAGTGATATGGAATTATCAATTTTCTCCAGAAATGTATAATTGTGCAAAGTGCCGAGGGGGTATATGAAAACGTCCCTTCTTCGAAAGGTTAAAGCCCCCGCGAGCGCGGCCCCCATCGCATCGCATCCCAACTGCTCCGCCCGTCACGTGAGCGACACGCACAGCGGTGGTGGCTTGTTATCGGGCGCTGCACTCCGATCTCGAGGCGATCGGACGGGTGGGGATGGGGAGACGGGACAAGTGCCCCGGGCATCGTCAGGAGCGCGAATCACGAGGCGGACATTGAATGCGTGCGAATCCACGTGCACGTCGTTCACGCTCGTGCTTTTCTCGGTCTGACTCCGATTTGATATCTGCCTGCATGGAATTATCGAGACAGCAATTATGAGACCCTCCCGAATTTCCCATTCTACCCTTCTTCCATTTGAACGACCTGCTCTCGAGCCAGGAGTACGGTCTCAGTGGGTGGCCTTCCAAAACACTTAAAATAGATTATCAAGACGTCTATAAATACCTAAAAAAATTACTTTTAAAATTATAAGATTTATACTGAATATTATAAAATTATAATATTAGTTATAAAAGTAATTATTCTTTATAAATTGGTTTGAACTAGTGGAGATTTTGATGCTTGAATTGGAAGTTTTGCAACCGTTTCTTTATAACTTTCTTCTTGTCTAAGCTATTATCATCATAAATATTGTGTTTAAGCTTGTAAATCACTCATTCAACAATAAATGATGCTTCATAGTTCAACCGCCTATTTCTTTTTTTACGTATAATTTTTTATTTTCTTATAATTACGTATAATTTTTTAAAAATTTTTAAGAAGTTTTAAGTCCATGGGTTTAGAAATTACTTTTACGAAAAATATACTTTACATGTTTTCTAACTACTTATATAATTAAATGACTAAAATATCTTTATATAATCGTCGAAAATTTTGATTATAAATATAGTAATTTTGTGAGGTTTAAAAATTTTGGCTATGAATAAAAATTCTCATCGTGATAATACTTTCATCTATTATTCCATTAAATACAAATTTATAAATGAGAAATAAATAAAAATAATAAAGAGAAAAAAAAAAGTTACCTTATTTGGTTTAAAACTCCAATTACAAATTTTAAAAATTTTTTGGAAAGAAACCTGTTTGTGGATAGATTAAAAATATCATAACTCTAATTCTAGTTTACGTCTCACGTTTTGTTATTCTATTTTTGCGTGATTTGTTTTATATGGAATAATGATTGAAAAACTAGGAGGATAATATGAGTTAAAGAGAAATAAATATTTTATCTTTTAACCCAACTATAGTTTAACTTTTTTTGGGCTAGTTAATTCTAAGAACCTAAAATTTCTCTAAAAATTAAAATAGGGATTATATATAATTATAAAAAAATAAAAATATAATATAAGTTGGCTATTTTTAGGGAGGTGCATGTAAAAATCTCCTTTTTAAAAAATAAACTATGAATTACATTCAACCTATCAAGTGATTAGTGTTTAATGCAAATAATATTCATAATGGGGTCCTAATTGCATATCTTCTTTCAAAATTGTACGGATGATTTTAGATGTAAGTTTGATAGTGAAATTTTAAATTTTGTTTGGATAAAATGATGACATGAACACAAGACAACTTCATTTAATCTTATATTTAATTGCAATCATATTGATTTCAATTAGCAAAATTAATATAAAAAGTGCTGGTCGAACTAAAAAGCAATGGTCACGCTTGCTGCTACTCTCTTTTCAAACAAGGGCCAACTTTCTGGAGGTCCATACCTAATCAGACCAACTTAAGGGGGTCAAATGCAAAAAACCAATTTCCCTCCAAACAGGCATACTCCAACGGCTAGATTCTTGTCAATCGAATGATCGCCCCAATAATTTTGTCCATAAGCCTTCATTAATCGTTAATCACAACACGCCAACAAGATAAAACCAAGGGCATTATGGCCATTCCGCCAAAAAGCGCTCTCTTTCAAAACCAAAAACAGAACCTTTCTCCAGAAAAACTAGAGCCACTTTGGCTGTCTTTCTCTGGGTTCGTTGCTGTCCGCTCTCTCTCTCTCCTCCTCCTTCTTCCTCAAACACAAGGGCAAGCAAGAAAGCAAGCAATGGCGGCGAGGAGGACAGGCAGGTGGCCGCCGCCGCCCCCAACTCCCAGGGTGCTCAACCTCCCCCGCCGCCATCGTTCCACCCGCGCCGCCAGGCCACCTCGCCGGAATCTTGCCGCGCTCATCGAACAGGAGCGGAGGGAGAGGGTGGAGGCCGACCCTGTTGAGGTGGAGGATGACTGGAGATTCCAAGCCGAGATTCTCCGCTCCGAGTGCAACCTCCTGCGCGTGGAGCGCGAGCTCGCAGTCAGGAAAATGGATCGCAATCGACGCCAAATGGAGTCTTTCTTTAAATCCACCGCGCAAGATCTCACCATTGTGAGTTTTTAGATTATGACAGGAGCGAAATGAGATTGCTTTCACTCTTTTTAAGTATTTTCATACTCCATTTTCATGGTACAGAGAAGGGAGAAGATTGATGGGGACGAAATGGCGGAGCTGGAGGAGAAGCTGAGGGATTTGCGCCGAAGAGGATGTTGGGAGTTCCGGAAAGGCTTCGGTGACAACTTTGACCGCCATGCATCGACGCTCCGCCGAAGACTGGAGCGGTTGCGGGAGGAGCCGTCGGAGAAGGAGATCAGAGAAATCGAGCCGCAGGAACAAAAATGCCGGTTTCCAGATGTAAAAAGTTTGCCTTTGTTCTTGAATACATGTTGGTTGGAATCATGCAGATGATATGTTTGTGTTTTTTCCTGAATGAGCAGGTGGAGATGCTGCGGCGGCGGATGGAGGGCGTGTCGAAAGGGATGCTGGAAAAGGTGGTGGAGGAGTACGGGCTCCTGCTCTTCGGCCACAACCGCCAGGCAAGATTCAAAAATCTCATCTTTTTTATTCTTCATATACTATATTATGGTTTTCCATCTTGGTTTTGGGAGCTGAGATTAGATTAGGTGGCGGTTTTGTTTGGCATGTTCTGCTGGCCGAAATGTCGCTGACTTTTAAATCTGATTTTAGCGAGTCGTGGACCAATGTGTCGTCGGTTGAAATTAAAATTAATATCGAAACAATTGTAAGTTTAGACAGGACCACAGGCTTGAAGGCCAGGGTGTGAGATTTCGATGAATCGTGAGTAAAGAGGTGGGGGACTTGCACCTTATGACTGACATTGAATTTAAGACCAGTGGCCACTTTGGGCAGGGCTTGCTTTGAAACGAGAACTACTGGTTTCGTTCAGATGGGAAAGGATGTTTGCTGAACGTGTTCAATAACTTTGATTGTGACTCTGGGGTCAATGATGTGATTCATCGAGGTCTACACTATTGGCACTGATTTTTATTTGTCGATACGTACTGATACCCGTACGGATACCGTGATTTTATAACCTTGTGGTTCAAAAATATGCATTTCTATTCATCGTTTCTTGTTATCAGACGGTGGAGGAAGAGGACGGAGATATGGCGGCGGTGAAACAGGAAGCGCTAGGGGTGGCGAGCTGTGACTACTGTAAGGAGGTTGTGGGGAGAGTGGTGCAGCAGGTTAGGGCGGAGACGGAGCAGTGGAACGAGATGCACGTCATGCTGGAGCAAGTTAAGCAAGAGATGGAGGAGCTGCAGGTTTCCAGAGATATCTGGCAGCGACGTGCTGTGGCCTCTGACCGTAATCTCCGAGCAGTGCATGCGCAGGTGAATTGCATTACCGTGCCCAAGTTCTTGTAAATGAACACAATCAGACTTTTACAGTGTTACACATTTTGAGTTACAGATGCTAGAATGGCAACTGAGGGCGCGATCATCGGAGAACAAGATATCTGAGCAACAGAAGCAAATAGCGGAGCTTCAAATCGAGCTGCAGACGTTAAGGTCTATGGTCTTCAACCCAGAGACACGATACAGCGAGCAGCAGAAGGCAAGAAGCACGCAACAAAGATCGCTCGACTTGCAGAGAGAGAAGGAGAAACATGTTCTCGTTTGTCGTTTGAAGAACCGGAAGAGCAGTTCTCAGAGGCGGTTGCCGCCGTTGCGAGACATCGGAAACTTGCCGCCGTTGGCTCGGCAGAGGCAGAAAGGGAGACCAGTGTTATAATGCTGTTGTTCAGTTTGTTTCATGAATGAAATCAGTCTCTTTTTGACAAACCTCAAGCTTCTTGTTTGTAGATGGCTCAAAAATGTTGGTTGGTGTATAATATTCAGAACCAATATTTACTACTTATAGCCCCGTGGAAAATCTGATGGAAAACAGGCATTAACTTTCCTATTATATTGTCATAAATAATTTCAGCTTGAGAACAAAGTTATGGGAAGATAACTCGGGTTAAATGGGGGTCAAGGGAAGATAACTTGGGTTAAAGTTAACCAACCTTATGTCATTTAATCCATCGAAACTTGGGTCAAAGAAAAATGTTGTTTCAGGAGTTTTTCAAGAGCTGTTGGATTTAATTGACTTTAAACAAATTGAGGTTAAATTTAATCAATCTGTTTCATGCCAAATATATTTTGAGTTATATTTAAAAGCTAGTTACAAGCTAAATAATATATTTGAGAGCTTTAGAAGTGCGTGCGTGCTAGTAATATCCTTTTTTTAAACAAGTATGTAAAATTTATTTATTTGGAAGGTGGAAATATCAATTTCTTGAGGTTAGGTTTAGCCCATTTCTGGTTTTCAGAGGGTTAAATATGCAAAAGTACAAATTCCAACGGAGTTTCAAGTTCCAACGGGCTGGTCTTAACAGACGGTACTCGACCCGTCAGAGCCCGCCACACTTATTTGGCAGGTTAAGCCTGGCCCATGTCGGGCTCGACCCGACGGGCCTACGTTGACATCTCTTACCCGCTTACAGAGCAAGATAGATCCGATCGGAATATTGCAGCCCTAGCCATCTGCCTTCCTCCAAGCCCAGAGAATGGCGGTGCCCGCGGCTTCTCTCCCGGGCCACTTCGCCGCTGCCCACTTCCCCCTTCCCCCTTCCGCTCCGCTCTCGTCTTACTCTCTGCTCCCCATCATCCATCCGATTTCGGCTCCTCAAGGTTTTCTCCTTTCTCCCTCTCTTTCTGTAAAAAAGGGGTCTTTTTTGAATGATTTTTAATTTTCTGATTTTTTTCACTAGATATGTCGGATAAGATAGATGTGAATCCCTAATATTGTTCTTGTTTATCCTTTTTTGTCGAAGGGCAGGAACATTTTTTAAAAATTTCCCAATTTCCTTCAAGCGTGTGATAATGAGGTTAATAATCTCGATAGCAAACTGTGCACTTAGTTGCATTTCTTTGTTTCTTTTTAAGCAATATTTTGTTCAAATTTGAGTTATTCTTTGAAACTTTGTTTTCTAGAATTATTTGCTTGGTTTTGCACGAACGGCATTTTAGATCATGTCTACGCTCCAAATTTATCTGTTTCTAATTTACATGTTTTGCAGTGTTTTTATGGATTTTTCCTTATGCGGTGATTTCTAGAAAGGATATGATGGATTGGAAGTAAAAGGTCTGAGTAGGAAAACAGATTTGGTGGTGATGAGATTGGGTTGGCAAAAAAGGAAGAGGCCCCATGTCCTTGGCTAAAGTTGTAGCAATGTGGCTTTCGCAACCTCTTCTATAGCAAATATTTTCATGTTCTAAATGATACTGGGTTGAAGGCAAGGCGTGGGGGCACTCCAAATTTGAGTGCTGGCCTAGAACTCTCCCAACATTTTATGTCCAATCTCAAAGAATATCTTATCATTGCCATCATGTTTTCTGTATGATAAAACATTCAGTCTGATCCTTTCATTTTGCAATGTTTGGATATTTAAATGGTGTCTATTTTGTTGTCCTCTGATTCTTCTCAAATTGTTCTCAATCTTACATTTTTCCACATAGCCTATGAGTAATAATTTCAAGTTGTTTGTTTGTGATTTTTGCTATCACAAACTATGGTACCCCACAACTTTGTTGAATATGGAATATTTATTGGAGATATTGGAATGGCACCCATATTTCTACCTAGCTGATTTTTGAAGTGGAAATGTCACTTCATAAACTTTCCATGCTTATTAGACAATTCAAAATTTCACTTATTTAGGTGTAGTATGGATGAAACAACTTATTTTGTTATCTTATAATATTATTTCGTAGTTTATAGATTTAATTCCTTATTTCAGATCAGCCTACTGGCTGATATTATTGGTTTAAGCAATTATCTCCTCCTCTTTTGCGGCATTTCTCATTATCTAATATAGATGAGTTGGGACATTGTCATGCTACACATGCGAAGGTCAGTTATCAGTTACAAAATATGATATTGCATGGTCATATTCCATGGCGATATTTATGTCTAGAAAGAAACTCTGGGTTTTCTAATCCATCCGGTGTAGGCTGCAACAGTTCTGATGTGAAAGTTAATCGTGTTTCATTGCGGACCTTGTTTCCTTGGCATGTGATGATTCATTAGTAGTTAGAGATGCAGCAACGATCCAAAATATTCTGAATTCTCATGAAGATGGTAGCAGGCTAGAATTAGCCCTCAAAGAATTTCCAAATTCACTTAGTGAGGATTTAGTCATGCATGTTCTTCGAAGGCACCCTTCTCATTGGAAGCTTGGTTTGTCTTTCTTTAATTGGGTTCCAAGCAACATGGCTATGCTAATGGCTCAAGGGCTTACAATGAGATGCTTGATATTCTTGGTAGGATGAAGCAAATCAGGATTACATGGCGAATTTTTGATGAGATACCAAAAGATGGATTTACTGCTATCATCAACAAGAAGATATTTGCAATTTTATCGAACGGATATGCTGCTGCTCATAAGTAAATGAGGCTATAGAAATATTTTACAAGAGAAGAGATTATGGTTTTGAACTTGACTTTCCAGACTCTTCTGATGTCCCTTTGCAGATACAAACATGCTGAAGAAGCTGAATCCCTTTCTCTCCAAAAACAGGACGAATTTCCTCTGGTGATAAAGAGCAGTAATATAATCTAAATGGTTGGTGTGTGTTGGGAAGCTCACGTGAAGCTAAAAGATTTTGGAATGACATAATCTCATCAAAGTGCAAGCCAGACATATTCACATATGGCATATTTGTTAATTCTTTGACAAAAGCTGGGAAGCTCAGCACAGCAGTTAAACTATTCACTGCAATGTGGAAGAAAGGATGCAGCCCTGGATGTGGCAATCTGCAATTGCATTATTGATGCATTGTGTTTTAAGAAGAAAATTCTAGAAGCTCTTGAAATATTTGTAGAAATGAAGGAGCACAGTGGCCTCCCTGATGTTGCAACATATAATTCTCTCATAAAGCACTTGTGCAAGATAAGGAGGATGGAGAAAGTCTATGAACTTTTGGATGAGATGGAACATAAAGGTTGCCTCCCAAATACTAGGACTTTTACATTCTGAAGACGACGAAGAAACCAGAAGAGGTTTCTGAATTGCTGCATCACATGCAAGGAACTAACTGCAGGATTGATGGCGACACATATAACCTTATATTAAATTTATGTTAAGTGGGTTTATCAAAAAGGTCTTCAAACATTATGGGCTCAGATGGAGCAATGTGGATTTGGTCCTGATCAACGTTCTTATACCATTATGATTCATGGACTCCACAGTCGGGGGAAATTAGACAAGGCTCTTGAATACTATAGTAACATGAAATCAAAAGGAATGACTCCAGAGCCACAGACAAGGTTATTAGTAAAGACAATTCACTTAAAGAAAGAAGAGATCACCAATTCGGTAGATTCTTCTCCCGGAGGAGATAAAAGATGGCAGAAGAAAATTGATCCTATAATGATGCAAAGAGATTAGTTAATCATTGTCAGCCATAACTTGTGCAGCAAGGAAGGGGCTGTCTGCCACTCCTCCCTCTCTCAAGGGGCATGTAAAGGGAGAGCTACAAATGGAAGAGCTAGGGTACCAAAAAAATCCCTTTCTAGAGCTTGGGTAGCTAAACAAAAAGTGAAATTGGTTTCAACTGTTAATGCCACAGCAATCATGGGAGCAAAAGGTAGGGATCTTCGAGTTCCTGTGTCAGCTGCTCCATCACTTGCAACCTGGAATGCATATTATATTAGCATTTTGTTTTGTAACAGTTTCGATGCTTGTGCACAACAAAAGTTTACTTTCCTTTGATTTTGCAAATTAATTCATTGATTCAGTTAAATTGTGTAATCAGTATATCTAGTATATTTTTTAAAAAAAAGAGCTATAAATGTGTGTATTGACCGTGTTTGTTTTTCTGCTCTGGCCATTTGATTATATATGGATCAATGGAATCTCTAGAAAAGCCGGATTGACGGCCCAAACAGTTTATCTCAATGGCATCTTGAAGGCACAAGTAAGCTTTCCTAATCCTGAAAATCACAACATTGCTTGCCCTAATGAAAATCAGGCTTGCTCAAGCATGCAAAGGATTAAGGATTTGTAGAGGTGGATTTCAGACTGCCTCAAAAATTGTTCAACTGGCAACATAAAGCTGATCTTATTGAAATGAGTCTGTATGATGGACTGTTGGAATGTGCTCTCACCAGCAGCGATAAGCCTTTGTATGATTGTTCGGTTCTAGTTAAGAAAGTGATTGTCTTCTCTTATCTTCTATTGTCTCCTTATCTGAAGAATAAAATTGGTGATTCGTCATGCCCTCAAATTAGTGTAGCAGGAGAAATGTACTTGTGCGGATCACACTTTACCTTGATCGTTTGTTCTTGTTGTTGGCGTTGGTGTTGTGTGCCAGGGAAGAGCATCAATTGGTTTACTTGGCACGTATAGACAGAATCATACAGAAATACGCACAGGGAATGAGTCAGAAGCATGTGACATTTTTTCAGAAAGGCCCAGCCAACCTACCAAATTTTAACTTTGGATGCTGGTAACCCTACAAATCTATTTTGCAATAGTGCATTTCATTATATTCCTTTTTTATTTTTTTTTGTGAATCATTTCATTGGAGGATAGGGAACAACTGGCTGCTCTTGGCAATGATGTCAGGACCGGGCTGCGCCGGCCAGTCCGACCGGATTGGCCCGGAACCAATCCCGGAACCAGGAAAATTTGGATTCATATGAATTCGAATTTATAGTCTCAATTTTATTATTAAAATTACTAATTAATTATATTATACATTATAAGTAATAATTTTATTATTCATTAAACTAACCGATTTCAGTCTAATCAATTTAATCCGGTTCAATTGAGGGTTAAATTGGACTGGAAAATTTTACCATTTAACATCCGGTCCAAGTTTAACAACATTGGCTTTTGGCTTGTTAGTCTTGTTTGGAAATGTCACAATTTGTTATCAATTATATAATTATCATTGAGTATGCAAAATAATAATATGAACATATAAAATAATAATTTACTAGATGTATACAATGGTTAACAAATATGCAAAGTGATATTCAAATATAAAATTAAATTCAAAAACAAAATACACGAGAGGTCCATATATAATATATGATATGATATGCGACTGATTGTATTTATAGAAATTGTTGATAATCTTGTATACGGAAATTGATTGAGGGATTCCATTGATATGCAATAAAGACTTAAAAAAAAAAAAATTATAACAAAGATTGACAAATTATTCTATGCTCATGCAGCATGATTAACATGGTACTCTTAACCAATCACAATTGATCATGCAAACATACAAAACATGCTTAAATTATATTAAAAAAAATTTAAAATTGATGATATAGTAAAATCTCAAATCGATTCAATCATGATCTAAAAAGTCGGCTAGAAATTAAATTCAGAAAAAATTTACTCCTAAAAAAATAATTGAACTCTTAGAAAATACTCATATCAAATCTGCCAAAAATTAGACATATTATTTCTAATGAGCGCGATTCATTAAAATATAAATAGGGATTTTTCTTTTTTTTTACATGAGGTAATAGACTTTCGGTCTTTAAATCTTATGATTTTTCTCTTTTCTGAATTCCATCATTATTATTCTTTCTTAAAGAATTGTCATACCCCATTACCACCCACCTTTGGGTCTACAATGGAACTTGAATCAATATCCTGTAAACCATGACACCACATAGAGGGAATATTCAAGTAAATAAATTTTTAATATAACTCCAATAAAATCTCAATAATATTACTAAAATAACGTCCACTACAAATAATCTTTATTATATCTTAAATTAAAATAAAATTTTAGTATTGACAAAGTGCTTCTTCTCTTCATGATACAGCACGTTGTCCTTAACGTCGATCAACCACTTGCACGAGTACTAGAAAGAGATAATAATAACCTCATGAGTATGACAACATGCTTAGTAGGTGAACTCCGTACCCTCAAACCATAGAATAAATAAGCTCATTAGTAATAGTGATAATCGAAAAAAATTTACAATACTACTAGATCTCAAAGGGAATACTAACGAACATAAAATATCAACCATATGAGAATAACCAATAAGAAGTATCAACATCAAGAACAAAAAGAAGTATCAAATACATCATGATTCATAAACAACCAACAACTATCAACTGGGAGCAACAATTGTTAAGAAGTAACTAGAATCATCAACCAATATCCTCCAACCAACAGCTAACTAACAGTATATATGGGGAGAAATGCATACTTAAAAAAAATAACTATACTGCAATAGAATATGACAATGGATTGTTTTGAGAAATATAAATCATCCCAAGATTGGTGTATTCTCATAATTCAGCAAGAGTCATGTCCTCACATTCCTCATTTAGTGGTAAGCGATGTTTACTTGCCATAATAAAGATGTCTTTTATATTCTCAAAAACCGGTGGTCACCACGTTTGATAATACAACTAATTTTGTAAGAAAATTACATCCACTAATATTGATCTGTCTATCCCTATGAATAGAGTGATTTAATATAAATCCCCTTAAATCAATTTCTCTATAATTATAGTCAACTAAAATAAGCAATTAAAAGAGAGTTATAATATCCAAAAAATTATTTAATTTGAACTAAAATGTTAGATGGTTGATATCAATCACGAGAAATCTAATTATTTGGGTTCCCTAATCTATTTTAAATATAACCAAATCTTGAAAAGTTAAAATAAATCTAATTTATTCATTAAAATATCTCATCCTAATCATCCAATAATATTATATTTATTCTAACCTTTTAGTTATCTTATCCCAAAATACTAATAAATTGTGATATAACAAAAATAATACTAACTTAAATATCAAAAGGGACGTCAAATTTCGGTGAAAATCAGTCTAATGGATCTGATCTCAAGAGATCTTTTTATTCGAAACGGACAGCAAATTTTAACTCATTAACAAAAATGATTATATGAAATTATTATCAATAAAAAGTTTATATCTAAATTCATGTCCACCTAAATAGTAAGTATTACACATTAAGACATGAATTAAAATAAAATAGTAATGTTATTTGGAAATCGATGCTATCAAAATGGAAGATAAATCAAAAGAAGAATGAAAAAAGTGACTCTTTTGGATATTTGCTTCTACAGTATAGCAACAACTGGCGTACTATTAAACTAAGGTGTAGATCCGATCGGAGACGAACAATAACGAGGGATCAGTAGAGATAAAAAAGAACTAGCATCGAACAGCTCATTAACCAACAATATTGTCTCTTTTATTAAAAACAATTGAGGTGATGGCGTCTGTTCCACGAGAAGATTTTTTTTTGTTTATTTGGTTTAAAAAATCCGCAAAGCATTTTGGATCCGTGAGATCGGCTCAGTCGGCAAACCGGAAGCGTTGGAATCTTGGAGTAGTTGTCGCATTTGCCTAAAGTGGTCCAGTATTCAATTTAAACCGAATATATTGGTCGAATCCAAATCGAATAATTAATTCGATTTAGGTTATTTGATTTTCGGTTCGATTTGATTTTTAAAAATAAAAAATTTAATATTTAGTTTTAGTTTCAATTTTGATTTTAAAAAATCGTAAAAATCGAAGCCAACCGAATTACATATCTATATAAATGCATAATATTAATTTTGATTTTTGATTTTAATTTGGATATAGTTAAATTTAAACTAAAAAAATAAAATTAGTTTAAAATTTCAGTTTTTGATTTAAATCGAAAAAAATTAAAATATTTCGGTTCGATTTTGCTTCGATTTTTATAGTATTTTGGTTCGGTTTGATATTTAAATTTTTAAAATCAAAAATTTTGGGTTCCGCCTATTCGATTCCGTTGGATTTGATTCTGCCGTACAGATTTGCCCGCATGTGAATGATGCATTAAAGAACAAATTCATCATTAATAAAATTGATAAGCCGGATTTCTTTAATTAGCTAAGCCATATCAAACCATAAGTACAGCTCTAATCCGTCCAAAACCGTCTGATCCACCAAATAGTCGTAAAAATTGCGACGGGCTGAAGGCTACTTCCACTGAGGGGCGGTGACTTCACGACTGATGGATTAAGCACACATTAAATATTAAATAAATAAAATTTAATATATGTAGCTAAAATTTATATATTTTATTAATTTAAATTTCAAAATAATTTTATATTTGACTCATTATATTAAGATTTTAAAATTAATAAAAAGTATAAATTATTTTTAATTTCACTTCAAATCAAGGGAAATTTATAATTTCATTTAACAATTGTCGAAGACTTGGTTTGTATAAAATTAATGTTAAACTATTAAATTTAATTTTAATTTGTATTTTATTTTTTAAAAAATATTATTAGCTCAATTAATTATTTTTTAAAAGTTTATTTATAATTTTTCAAATCCAACCGAGTTTATTTCCAAACGACAAAATAAAAAATTTATTTCAACTCCTCCAATTCGGCCGATTTGGAGTTATCCAATGGAGGCCTTAAATGGTAATAATAAAAAAAAAAATTGAAGGGCACAATTTGATTGTAGCGTGAAAACATTATTTTTCGTTATAATTATATTGTCATTAACATGGCTAATGATTTGTGTTTGAACTGTGAAAATCAAATTATCGTCCTTATCATGATAATTATATTTGCTACTCACCATCTAAACACATTAAAGAATTTAAATCTTAATTAATAAAAATACTAAAAGAGACTCGAAGAATGTTAATTCGTTACATTCATTCTAAAAAATCTTAATATGTTAATGATATTTGAGCGCACTTTTAATGAGAAATTAGTGATTGGTATATGTCCTAATAAATCGTTCGATAACTTATACAGGCCAATTAATTTTTTTTCCTTGTATTGCACAAGTTTTATAGATTATGTCCCGTGCAATCAATCCGATCTACGCCGAAATGGAGAATTGATGCAATCCGTCACTATCCCAGCAATCCAAGTCATGCCAGCTTCGGAGCGCACGAGCACGTGAGCCGCTAGTGCTGATATGGAGTTCGGTCGTGCTGCACCCACCCAATCTGCCCACAGCCAAATCAACGGCCCCTCATCCAGGCTGGAACTCTTCTCCCAGCTAGCCGATGTGGACGAGAGGACGGAAAGGATGAGGAGGGTCGGCAAATCGGTCAATATATGGAGTCGCCATTTCATATCTAGTCGGAAAATGAACTGATAGTCTTCATTCCAGTCCTTCCAGTGTCGATCACGAGGCACTCTCAGATGCGCTGCGTGCCGTCCTCACCGCGTACGCGGATTCTGCTCCACCGGATTTTACAAGTTGTAATTTTGGAATCGGTTTTAACACGAAACAATCCGTTTCGATTTTGATTAATTTTTTTAAAATTTTTTTCTAAATTCTAATTTTAAATTTTAAAATAGGTACATTTTTAAAAAATATGAAAATTTTATATATATACACATATATATCTATATATAATATATAAAAAACTGTAGCAAACAGGTGTCAATCCCGCATCAATTTGACTTCGAATCAAGATGTTAATAATTTACTTTATAATAAAAAAATAAAATACAATATTAAAAAATATATTTTAAAAATTTGAAATTTCGAGTAAAACGTTTGAGCGAAAATCAAAACCTTTGGTTTGCATGTAATGCTAATCTTAAATTCAAAACCAAATCAAATAATTACCCAAAAAAGACAAAAAGAAAATCAGAGAGCCGGCAGATTAGTTTCGATTTAATTCCTAAAAAACAATTCAATTATGCATTTTCGGATTTCGGTACCGTTCCGGCTTTTAATCCAGCCCGGTCCGTTACAGGGTCTAATTAGCTACGATTCCCATTCTGCCCCCCGGTCACATCGCCTGTCACTATAAACGCAGCCCTCGGGCAGTGCTTCCATTCCTCCGCACTACTCTGTCTCTCTGTTCCGCGAGCAAAGCTCGAGGTCTTCGATCCAAAGGAGCGACCTTTATCTCTTTTCTGTAAATCTCTACCTTTTTCTCGCTCCTTTTCCCCGATTTTTCTTGCATTGGTTCAGTTTCCTTTTCTTTGTTGATACGTAATCCGCGGAATGTTTGCTTGTTTGCTTGTTTATATGCTCTATTGTTCTGATTTTTTGACGTTCTGTTCTTGCTTTTTTTACATCTTTTTCGCTCCATTTGAGCCTTTCGAGGTATTGGGGCACATGTGCGGATGTGCCTCTGCCTTGCCTTGCCTTTATTCGGAAAAAAAATATTCCTTTTGAAATATTTGATCTTTTTTTTTTTTGCTTCAATACTCATTCTATCGCTTTTATCCCTTTTTCAATCCCAATTTCCCACAGTGTGGCAATATTCAGTGCATTTGGGCTATTTAATGGGGTGCATTAGTTGTGGGGCTTTTTTCTGGGCGCTTTATGAGTTGGCATCTTGTAGTATGCGCTGTGGACACGTTGTTGGGAGTGCTCCGCTCGTGCTTTCTTTTGTTTTTCTTCGTGTTTTCTGGAGAAAAAGATCGATTTTTTTCGTTGCGTGTTGTATTGAGTGTTTCTCGCGTCTTACTTGCTCAAAGGTGGCGCCTTGTAGGGATTTAGGCCAGTTGCCCGTGTTTTTTCCATCGTTGTGCTTATCCATGTGACTTTCTTCTATTTTAGCTCAATTTTGAGTAAAAATGCCCTTTTTTTTTTATGGATTTTCGATGCTGTTCAACAGTGATTTTTGCGGCGTTGGGATCCGGAGATGTCGAGGTCTGGAGCGCTGGATCTTGCCACTGGCGTGGGAGGAAAGATCAACAAGAAGGAAGTCCAATCTGCTGTAGATCAGTAATGATTCTTTTGTCTCTATGTTGCTTCTCTCGGAGATTCTCAGGAATCTTATAGTTCTAAAAGCATGCGTGTAGATCGATCTATGGCTTCTAATGCATTGTTGCTTCTTTGGATTAGCGAATTGGACTATTTGTTTGGCGAATTATAGCGATGATTTGGTTTATCATCATAAACAAGTGCTATTTTTTTTCAAATTTGATGGTGGTGTATATTTGGCGACTTGGATTTTTTTGTGAGATTATTTCATTTTGGTTGTTGGAAACTGTGGACGGATATCATCTCATCTTGTTCTATGATTGGTATAGCTTTGTGAAACACGGTCTTTGTCAGTAGCCTTGGCTTTTTTCGTGGCTATGACAAGGATGTAGCATAATTTTCTCTTTTTTATTTCCTGTTTTCTGTATTCCTTAGTTTTTGGATGTCGTAAGCACCATGTTTCTGCTGTCTCTTAGTAGATTTTGATTTTCTTGCTGTGCTATTTTATAAAAAAATTATTGCTTAAATAAATGAATTTGTAGAAATCTTCATAGCAGTCTGCCTGTCTTATTTGCGAGCATAAACAATGAAGCTTTTGGCTGAAATTTCTGTAGGAATTTTTTTTCTTTTTTGTTTTTCACTCTGATTTTTCTGTTGTCTCTGTGCCATGAGGATAAAGATTAGGAAGTTTTCCTCGGATGATCTTCAATTGTACCCAGTTGAAGTTTTTGAAACTTTTTTGCAGAGTTCTGTACTCTCCGTCTGCATTTTAGATTGCTTCTTCCATGTGTTCTTTTGGTTATTTTTTTGTGAAGAATAAGGAAAACCAAAAGAAACATTGCTTACTGGGTTTCCAACAATGAATCTGCTGTTTGTATCTTTGAACTTTTGTTGGCTGATGCACATGCCCTTCCATCTTGAACAGTTGTTTGCTTGTCCTTAAGTCCGTCGCCATATATTCGATACATTATCCTATATGTTTATTATCAGTATCCAATTAACCTCTTGGTTATCTTATTTCTGTTTATTTATCTTAATCCTTGATTATTTTAAAGCAAAATTTGGGATGTCTAAGTAACATTTGTTCTAATTTTTTGTTCATTTAGGTATGAGAAGTATCATGGCTGTTTTGGAGGTGATGAGGAAACAAGAAAGACCAACTATAGTGACATGGTATGCCAGCAGATTAATAAATCTTTTCTTCTCTAATTTTTGTTTTTTTCCTCGGTTTAACTACAATTTAGAGGACATTCTTCTTGTTATTTTAGTTTCTTGTCAGTTCCATCAAGTCTCTTCATTCAGAGTAAAAACTTTATTCATAGATGTTTTTTACAAGACTTGACTAGCTTACACTATATTTAATGAATATCACATGATTTTCTTTTGTTTCCAGAATTTTGCAAGTGTCCTAATATTTGCTCAATAGATTCTTCTAAAGAAGTTATTTATAACAAATTCAAAGCTATCGGATTCCAAGTAGGCCAATCAACTGTTTTAATTTCCTTAATTGGAAAGACTTGAGTCTAGAAGTTCCCTTACGTAATGATACATTTTGGTCTTGTTTTGTAAAAAAGTCTTAACTTATCATGTTTCAAATCATTAAGATTTGATTAGAAAGCATATATGTCTATGCAATTCTAGAGAATTGAAAATGTCAAAATAGAAACATAGAAAAGAAATCTTACATTCAAAACCTATCTATTGTTGTCCATGCAATAAGTTACTTCTTCCTGGTATCCTTTACATCACCCCTAGTGTTCACTGCAGAATTAGAAGAAGACCTCAAGGATGAAGTGCGGAGCTTTTGTATGGTGTATAAATTTCATCTCACTTCTTTGCAAGCAGAGATTAGCTTCTATTCGTTGCATATGCAGATGATTTAGTAAACTATTTCTATATTGCAGCATGGGCACCTCAAGTGTTTTTGGTGTCCATATTGTTTTGATGATTGTTTAGGATAGAATCTATGAATACATTCATTGGCATGTTTCCATGTAGACATATTATATATTGTTTATCCTAGGTCAATACAGAATGTGAGATTAGTATTATAAGTTTTTTCAAGGTTCATAATGTGAATTTGATCATATGGTTCTTTAGGTGAATAAATACTATGATCTTGCTACTAGCTTCTACGAATTTGGTTGGGGGGAGTCTTTTCATTTTGCTCACAGGTTTGTTACATAACTTGGTATCAATTTAATAATTTTCTCTGGAGTTATGGAGTGGTCATTGGTATTTATAGACTACATTACCTTATTGGAAACTGTGTTGCACTAACTAGCAATAAAATTCCTGTTGTCAAGATGGAATGGAGAGTCATTGCGCGAGAGCATCAAGCGGCATGAACACTTTCTTGCCTTACAGCTGGGCTTGAAAAGAGGAATGAAGGTTCTTTTCCATCTTCACCATTTTTTAATTTCTATTTTTTAAGGACCTTTTGAGTTTGTACATATTCCACCTACTCCAAGTGTTTGTCATCATCATATCTGAAGATGGTTTTCCTTTGAATTTTATAGGTGTTGGATGTTGGATGTGGAATTGGTGGACCACTGAGAGAAATTGCTAGATTCAGGTAGCATCTCTATTCCCCTGGTTTCTTTGTCAGGTTTGAATAATATGCAGCACAAATTTGTTTTCAAATGCCAAACACCTCATGATGCTAAGCATATGTTTATGTATAAAAATACAATAATGAACCACTTTAAGTTTCTTGGTCCTGCCTGGTCTGTTCCTATGTCCACATTTATTACTGTGGCATTATGAGTTTCTCGCAATTAAGAATGCTATATCAAAGTCAATGAACTGTTGGGGCATATTTTATCATTGCATTTCACAATTTTGTCTACATGTACTTCTGGAAGACCTATATGTGGCATTTTATATTATATATCCATTGTATGACTTGTATTTTGAACAAAAAAGTTACTATCCTCTTTCTACACTCTGGTTTTGTTGAGCATTGCAATTGTAAGCATTATATTGTTATTTTTAGGGTTGCTGGTTCAAATTTGGTCCATTTCTTTCTCTCTATAACTATTTAGACTGGGATATCCTAGATGCAGAAGAGTGAAATTAAACCCTGTAACAGAGTTTATTGAAGTAAAAAATGGAGTTTAATGAAAACAATATTTTGCTATAAATTGCAGCTTGACATCCATTACTGGGTTGAACAATAATGAATACCAGATATCAAGGGGCACTGTAAGTTCTCTCTCCTTGTTGGTGTAAGCTTGCAAGGTTTACATGATTTGGATCTACAAAATAGTACTCCATTTATAATTTGTTAGCCTTCTGAGATATGCAAATGATTTAAATTCCACAGGAGTTGAACCGTTTAGCAGGTC
This sequence comes from Trichopus zeylanicus subsp. travancoricus, assembly GCA_005019695.1. Classification (NCBI taxonomy): domain Eukaryota; kingdom Viridiplantae; phylum Streptophyta; class Magnoliopsida; order Dioscoreales; family Dioscoreaceae; genus Trichopus; species Trichopus zeylanicus. Next base: position 38,720 of record RXID01022171.1, on the reverse strand, counting down.
TGTCTGACTCATGCAACTTTGTTAAGGTACACTGTTCTTGCTCTGTATCAGCCGATTTCTAGCATTCATTTTCCTAGATGTTGGCAGCTTACCTTTTACCAAATGATTTGATTTACTGTGATATGACTATTATCAGATAGCACAACATCCTAAGATAAGCTACTGAGATATATAATTTTACATCTTATTTTTTCTCTAATGCAGGCTGATTTCATGAGGATGCCATTTTCTGAGAATACCTATGATGCAATTTATGCCATAGAAGCCACATGTCATGCACCAGATGCTGTATGTTGCTACAATTTCATTCCTTAGCTGTTATAATGGCTGACCTCTGACACTACAAACATATTTATACTAGAACATATTTATGATTTTATGTATTATGTTGGTGAAGCTGGGCTGCTATAAGGAGATCTACAGAGTACTAAAGCCTGGTCAGTATTTTGCTGCCTATGAATGGTGCATGACCAATCATTTCAATCCTGATAATGAAACTCATCAGAAGATCAAGGCTGAAATTGAACTCGGGAATGGGCTTCCAGACATTAGATCAACAAATCAGTGTCTTGAAGCCTTGAAACTTGCAGGTTTTGAGGTAAGATGCATTGTTGCATTGTGCTCAGTAGTAGGAAGTTCCATTTGAACGCTATTGATGTCACTTGTAAGCATACATACTCACATAGTTGTTGCTCTGTTGAAGGTTATATGGGAAAAGGATCTCGCAGAAGATTCCCCTGTTTCTTGGTTTTTGCCTCTTGATACCAGTCAATTCTCCATAACTAGCTTCCGCTTGACAGCAGTTGGACGGTTCATCACTAGAACTATGGTATACTATGCTTCTTCTTCATCGTCTTTTTCTTCTTCTTGTTTTTCTTATTTGTATATATTTGGTTTGGTCTGTGTTTTGAAGGTCAAAACACTAGAGTTTGTGGGTCTTGCACCAGCTGGAAGTGAGAGAGTATCGTCCTTCTTAGAGAAGGCTGCTGAAGGGCTTGTGGAAGGTGGAAGGTGTGTACTGTTTCTATCAGTCCTTTCCATTAATCAAACTTGCAGAACAAATCATTGCTGAAAAAACTCACTGAATTGACCTTCTCTTGGACTCCATTAGTGATTTGGCTCAGAATCAGATTGAAACACTTGTCAAACTATGTTTGAAATAGAGAATTAGATAATCTTGCAATAATTAGGAATTATCCTGATGAAATTTAAACATGAAAACAGTGTTATACTTGCATCTTTTAGTTGTGCATCTATTTCCTGTAATGACAACTTTGGCACACAAAGTAGTCACAAATGAAGTTCAAGACCCTGTACAACCTGAATGTCAATGACATTAATAATGCTGGTATGTGTAATTTGCAGGAAAGGGATTTTCACGCCGATGTATTTCTTCTTGGTTCGAAAGCCTTTTTCAGAATCTTGACAACTCTCTCAGCCATGAAGATCATGGCTTGCGGCTTAGGGTTGTTGGATCTAGCAAACTAATGTCAGTTTGGAACGGTGTTGTTGCTTCACTTCTGAAGTAGTAGTTCCATTTCAAGTACAGTTTTCTGTGCAAGTGCCAAGATGGGCCATCAAATAGTTTTCCTGGAACTTGTTTCTGACCACGAGGCTATCTATTAGCTGCTGTTTTCTGATCACTTCTGTTGGGCCTTTTCCAGATAGTTTTCTCCTTGTCCATTCCATATAAGCAAACGGAGCAGCGGGTGTTCTTGCATGCATCAATGCAATCACAACCATTGGAAATCGATCAATTGGCAATAGTGCCATCCATTGCCTGCTTTTCACAATCTTAACGGTTTAAACCAGCTGCATAACTCACGTATCATTCGAACCTAACTGAACCAAAACCGGAACAATAACCTGAGTTTGGGCTAGAAATTACGAGCACCATGTCACAACTTACTAGAGTAATTTGAATTCCTAAACCCTAACTTAAAATGATGGATATTGAATTCCAATGTCATGAAGAAATTACAAAATATTAATCTATGATGAAACAAATGCGATTTTAATGGAAATTATAAGTTCACTCTTAGTAGGAGAACAACAAGAGAGAAGAGGCAAGCAAAAAAAAAAAAAGGAAAATTTATGTTTTTGTTCCTGCAAATTCAGTCCAATTTATATTTCATTTTTCTTTTCAATCCCTACTTTCTCAAAATTTATTTGGTTTTCCGCATCTTAGTGTCACGTGATGCTGAATGGACTTTATTTTCGTACTTTTGCCCTCAACAATTATCGATTCAGGAGTACATCTGCCTCCACGATCTTCTTTTGGTCTTGACCTCATTTGCACGATTTTTTTTCATATGAGTCCTCGCTGACCGTCGCCACCCGTTGGAATTTGAGGTCTTTCTACGCAACCGTCCTCTTCCCTTTCTCTCCCAATTAGGCTCCAATTCTCAATCTTGCTCCCTGTTCTTCCCCAGAGGACCCTCCTTTTGATGCTACACGCTCTCTGGGAGGTCTAGGGCTTCGGATCTGATCGAATTCTCGCGATTCTCTTGCGGGAGAGCCATGCTTTCCAACCACATTCATAACGGGATCGAGACGGCAAGGCACGTGTGGTCGCAGATTCCGAGCTCGGAGGCGTCGGAGGGGGAGCACGAGATCGCGAGCAGCAGCAATGGAGGTGCGGAGAGCTTGGATTACGAGGTGATTGAGAACTATGCGTATAGGGAAGAGCAGGTATAGGGATCTGGGGTTTGGTTTATTGCGAGTTTCTTTTGTTCTTGGTGTGGAAGGTTGGGATTTGTTTGATTTTTTTTATATGGTTTTGCAGGCATATAGAGGGAAGTTGTATGTGTGGTGCTATGTAATGCTGAAATGGCTGTCTGCGTTGCTCATTGGCATTGGTAAGGAGACAAGTGGTGTTCTTTTTTCATTTTCTAGTTATGTTGTTGAGGGAATCTTGAATATTTCTTCTTGGTTTTGTTTCAATATTGGCAACTTTAGTGCGTAATAAATTAGCAAGAAGCTAGGACAGAAACGTGCCATAGTGAGAATAATAGTTAGAACGATAAAAAAAATACAAGTATTAGCCAACTTTCCTTCAAGGTTCCATCTTCTAGTGGAAACAAAACAGAAATTTTTGAATTTTATCTAGAGAAACAGTGCTGTGCATCAAATGTGAAAAATTGGTGTCTGCACATTGCAGTCTATCTGGCCCAATCAAGTCATAGGCCTTGACTTTATAGCTTTAATGCCCTTACCTTATTGAAACAGGATGTCATCCAATCTTGAGCCATGTTCATGCAAATCAGATACCTGCAGGCTTCTCAATACAATGATTTTCGGTCGATGTTGAATTGTCTCTAGTTAACATCAAATCTAGAATTTTCACCGAGCACTTTCCTACCTTTTCAACTATGTGTGAGATCTAACTGTAGGGGTTTTTAAGGTTCTTTCTTCTCCTGATGCTTGTGGTGACATTGAAGATAAATTGTCTTGACTCATGGCAATCTTGTTGTTTATCGAGTGAAGCTCATAAGTTTTCTTATGCTCTGATGTGCCAATCTAGCTTGGAGATTGTGTTTCTGCTTCTTCCAGGATTTGCATTTTTGTATGGATTAATTCACCCATTTGAGCTACTTGAGAGTGTGGAGAATCTATTTTGATTGTTGTTCAAATTTTATGAAATTGAGATATTGAACTTGTGAATGCTCATATATTTTTTTTTAAGAAAAATTATATCACAATCCTATTTTTTATGAATTCTTTCATCCTACACGAGGATGGCTAGTTCATATGGTAATTCCATTTTATGTTCAAGCGTCCTATTTTCTATGGGTTAATTCACCCATTTGAGCTACTTGAGAGTGTGGAGAATCTATTTTGATTGTTGTTCAAATTTTATGAAATTGAGATATTGAACTTGTGAATGCTCATATATTTTTTTTTAAGAAAAATTATATCACAATCCTATTTTTTATGAATTCTTTCATCCTACACGAGGATGGCTAGTTCATATGGTAATTCCATTTTATGTTCAAGTGTCCTATTTTCTATGGGTTGGCCTTAACTCAGTTTGATAGTCAAAGGTCAATGAATTTGATTGGATATTAAACTTGTGCATAACCAACGACTTTGCTTGATATGATTTTCCCAAGTGAGGTCCAAATCTTATTATGGAATGTGCCACTGTGACAGAGTTCAGATATTTTTGGTATTTACTACAGAACATGCACAAACATGACATTCCTTCTCTAGGCATGTGGGTTTTGAAATTCCTGTGCAATAAATGTTCACTTCTCTTCTAGCAGCCAATTCATGCCATTATGATCTATTACATGTTTTACCATCAAATGTTGTTGGACACTTCTTTTTCCAGCACGATAGATGCACAACTTGGTATTGACCACAACTTCTCCATTGTGTACTTTAATATATTTCCCACCTTTTTAGAACTTGTTCTCATATTTCCAGTTATCATAATTGGAGGATGCTGACATGGACATCCTTTTTCATATACTTCTGTGATATCATGATTTTTAGTATTGTTTGCACTTAACTTGATTAGCACTAAAAGGATTTAGTGTTGGGATTAAGTTAGTGTTCTATTTTTTTTGGTTTTTCACTGAAAAATTTGTATTTAAATAATTGTACTCCATTGCCACTCTTTGTTACAAGTTATGGTTTTCCCATTGTCCTTTTTTGACAAATTGTCTCTATTGTTCTTCATTGTTGCATGTGCAATAACCTGACGTTTGCAGTATTAACTGAGTTGGTTATTATGATTTTTTATTTCTTGCAGGCACTGGACTAGCTGCAATTTTCATAAACTTAGCTGTTGAAAACTTTTCTGGATGGAAATATGCTGCAACCTTCTCTATTATACAGCATTCATATTTTGCTGGTTTCCTTGTATATGCAATACTTAATTTGGGATTGGTGTTTTCTTCTGTATTTATCGTCACTCGATTTGCTCCAGCAGCAGCAGGGTCTGGTATCCCTGAGATCAAAGGCTATTTAAATGGTAGGCAGTAATTAACTATACCAACTATCACACTTTCCTCATACTTATAACGGAAATATTACTTATATCCAGGGGTTGATGCACATGGAATCCTTCTTTTTAGAACATTTATTGGAAAGGTTCATCTTCAACCTTCTGAATTAGTGTTGATATTAATTACTATGATTTTTTTTCATCTTCAACCTTCTTAATCAGTGTTAATATTAATTACTATGATTTTTGCTCACAACCTTTCTTTTTTGCCTAACTTTAGATATTTGGAAGCATTGGCTCTGTTGGAGGTGGGCTTGCACTTGGCAAAGAAGGCCCCCTTGTTCATACTGGTGCTTGTATAGCTTCCCTAGTTGGACAAGTACGGCTTTTCTACTTGCCAAACTCTATATATATAGTGATTTCCTTAAGATTGCTGACTTTCATAAGTTTAATATATGAATGGATGCTTACCACTTCTTGTTTAATGTTCCCCATGTCTTATTTGATTAATTTTTGTAATAAGTTAAAATTAGTTGAATCTTATGTGAGCAGTAGAGACTATGGCTTCCTGATAATAGATGAATTTGTTCCCATGAAAAGAACCAGTCAACTTTGTTGTACAGTTGTTTGATGCAATTTATGGTAGGAAACCAGGGTCTAATATACCACCTTTTTTGTAAACAAAAAGAAAACTATCCAATTGTTAGCAGAATGAGATAAATCTTTTTTTTATAATTCAAAGCTCAAGCTTTATATTTTTGATAAATTTAGCCACTGAAGTTATATGAAAATAATTGGGAGATTTTGTTTGACCCCCCAATAAAATGGTATAGTTTTGTTGGTTGTTGGATAACTTCGTAGGTCTTTAGTTGCTCGTACATGGCTATTGCCCCAAACTTCTATTTCTATATGAGGTTTACCATTGGTAACTGTGATCAACAAAGCAGGGCTATTTGAACTCATTTATAGAAGTTATCAATTTTAAGGGATAAAGAACAAACAGTAACCATATTGCTCTTCTTTTAAGAAGACTTGCTGATCAACAACCAGATTGGATTCAAGAAATTGTAGTGCTTAATTGGACAAGGCCATCAGCATCCAAGTATTTGCAGATGCCAGATGTCAATTTAAAGAAGACACATGACAAAGAATTGGGTGGAACTTAGTTTGTTGCAAAAATTGGGTAAAATTTAGTATGTTGACTTGGCTTTCTGCCTAGGAAATCACATTTATTTGGGCATTAGGTGTTCATTCTTGTTTAAGTTTTTTAATGGAATATATTTGTTCATGCCTGAAGGCATGTGGTCAACTGGTAACTCAGAACAAGAATTTCTTAGTCATTTTATCTGAAGATTATTCGAAGCAATACTTATTGGGAGAAATTCTCCCATTTTCATTGCATTATCAAGTGCTCTTTCACTACAATATTGTGATTTTTCTGTGTAACTGTTATTGATTGTCCTCATCACATGGTGGCATATGTATAAAGGATTTTTTTGTTTGTGTAGTTATTTGTTCTTGCATGTTTTGGTCATCACAGGGTGGATCCACAAAGTATCATTTAAACTCTAAATGGCTGCGCGTTTTTGAGAGCGATCGGGATCGCCGAGACCTTGTGAGTATTTGAACCTCTTGTGAGTTTGCGGGTGCTGGACTTTCTTATTTTTAAGAGATATTGCACCTTGGTCACATGAAATGTTCTAAAGTTTTAATGGTCTAAATATGTTTGGATTTGTTTTACGAACATTATACTTTCTTCTACTAAAAAAGCTATTTTCCCAGTATTTGAGCTACAAGCTGAATGCTTATTAAATATTTTTTTATCAAAAAGAAAAATAAGCAAACGAAACAAAAAAAACATCTATGTTGAAGCCACTGCAAAAAAAAAATGTAACACGAGGATTTATTGTTGTACACCAAGTGATAATATACCATGTTTACTATTATTTTTTGTATTTTTGTGTGATTATCTTGGATAATGCTATGAATGCAAGGCCTGATGTTGTGCTTATTTTTCGTCTGCCATGCAACATTGACAAGTCCAGTCTACCAAAATTTTACAACTCTCAGATATTGGTCTTGCTTTTTATTGATCCTGTTCAATATTTAAAAGGTCACATGTGGATGTGCTGCTGGGGTTTCTGCTGCTTTTAGAGCTCCTGTTGGGGGTGTCCTGTTTGCTCTTGAAGAAGTCACATCTTGGTTAGGAAAGCTATCTCTACTTTTCTACTTCATATTGGTATACAAGTATACCCTGCTATATAATTTGGAATTTTTTTTGTTGCTAAGCTTGTTAGTTTTATTTTTTTTTCTTCTTAAGAAATTAAAGCTTAGGTGACATTCCGCTCAGCTTAACTAGTTTATGTCATCAGATATTTCCCCTCTAAGAATGATAGTTACATGCTCTTTTTCACTTTGACTTTTGCTGATGTATATAAGTTGCTAACTTATTTTTTCTGCATCCAATTCAAGGTGGAGAAGCCATCTTATGTGGAGAGTATTTTTCACTTCTGCTGTTGTGGCTGTTGTTGTACGTGCTGCAATGGGTTGGTGCAAAAGTGGGAAGTGCGGGCATTTTGGCTCAGGTGGCTTCATAATTTGGGACGTATCAGGGTGTGAATACTGGGTTTTTTGGTTTTTAACTTTCTTTTCATTGCCCAACAAATATTGTATCTTAACTTACTATTGTATTTGATAAAGTGGTCAGGAGGACTACTCTTTTCAGGAATTATTGCCCATGGCCATAATTGGTGTTATTGGTGGCCTTCTTGGTATCATGTGACCCTTGATTTTTTTCTCTTGTCAATATTTTGTAGATTTTTTTTGTAATTATTGCCTTTTGTTGCCTTTGATGTTTTTAGGAGCCTTGTTTAATCAACTTACTCTTTATGTGACTTCATGGCGTCGGAAAAATCTGCATAAAAAGGGGAACCGAGTCAAAGTATGCTTTTCAAATGTAATATGCTAGGTTTTTTCATATTCTGAATACTGGTTTTGCTTCTCTAATGTTCTATCCTGTCTTATTGCAGATTATAGAGGCATGCATTGTATCACTGGTTACATCAATTATCTCCTTCGGGCTACCACTTCTTAGGAAATGTAGCCCATGCCCTGATTCAGATGCTAATTCTGATATCCAATGTCCTCGTCCTCCTGGAACATATGGGAACTTTGTGAATGTTAGTGAAATCCATCCATAAAAGCCAGCTTATGTTTAGCATGATCAGATCCTTCTTCTTTTTTTTTTTTTGTTTTTTTTGATATTGCATTGTCACCAAACTCCATCTGTTACCTGTATTGTTTTTGTTATTGCAGTTTTACTGTAACAAAGACAAGGAGTACAATGACCTAGCAACTATATTCTTCAATACTCAGGTTTCCTTACATATCATCCGACATCAGCCTATCATCTCTCTTTTTGTGCTTACTTCTTTAGATTATTATTTTCTTCTATATTGATAAACTTGTCATCTCTCTTTCAGGATGATGCAATCCGAAATTTATTTAGTGCAAAAACATTTCGCGAGTATAGTGCTCAGAGCCTTGTTACTTTTTTGGTATTATGTTTCACCTCATTTGATTGCATTCTGGGTTTGACAAGGACTTCCATTATGTGACCTTATATCTGTGTGATTTGACTGTGTATTGTCCTTTTGTTCCTTTAGCTCGTTAGTTTACAACTACTGCCTGTAACTTGTTCCAACCAAATGGTGTTATCTTTTGTGTTCTCTTGTTGATGAACTAGGGAAATCAAGCACTAGTCTGCAATAGTCATGATAAAACCAACCTTGTAAAACCTGCTAACAATGTGCAATTTGTCTTTTGTAATGGTGAACCATTAATATTTAATTCTGAGGTAAAGAATGAACTCATATTTCAATCATTCAACATTCATCAGTAAGCTCACTACAGTTTGTGCTGCAACTTATCCCATCAGGATATTGAATTTTGTTTGGTGTCCATCTAATTCTCACACTTCCACAAATCTCTATGTGCAATTGGCATGAGCGGTTTCACTATTGTACCTTTAATTTCCTTTTTCTTTCTAAATGTATGCATCTGATATGCAATCATAGTAAAAATGTTGATTTTCATCTTTGAAAGATTTAACTAACAACCTAGCTGAGTCAGCAGTAGTGGCACTCACTCAGAATGCTTCAAGGGGCTTTTACTTAGGGTAGAACACAAATACAGGACACGCAAGTCAAAAACAACAATTGAGTATTTTTGACAATTAAAAGCAGAACCTTTGATTTTGTTCTTTGCTCGAGTTAGAAGCAGGAACATGAGAAATTGCGTACTAGCTATATAAGAGGACAAGGAAAGAGGAACAAATTTGATGAAAATATGAATTTGGCACCACTCATATTGACATAGGATAAAAAAAAAAAGCAGAATAAAACATGAATTGAAAAGGTGGAGAAATACAAAACAAACTGAGAAGGAAACGGATGTAAGGAACTCAGATCAATTGCCATAGAGATCTTTGAGGGCATATGTTTCATACCAGTTTTCTTAGAGGTACTGAGCACTGAGATGAGGTGGAGGAGAGAATCATGCATTCATTATGTCATACATTGACAGAGAAAGTAAAAAAGAGTTCTGAAAAAGGAGAAAATTATTAGGGAAGAGTGAAGAAATAGGAGATACCAAGAACATTGAAGTGCCGTCAGATTTCCAATGAGCTCTTGTTTTTATATTCATGAAGATGATAATGATACTGATTTCCCTTTCATGTAAAGAAGTACTTTCAAAAGGTGAAACACCGGGCAATATTAGACTATTGAAAGTTTTCCAATCTTGTTTGGTGTCACTTCCTGATATTTTGATCCTATACACTGCTTGTTTGTGGAGGAGCTAGATGATTTTATCTCTTTCCTATTTTATTTCTTATCCTTGATATGGAACTCAGGTTTTCTTCTCCTTTTTGTTTACTATATGCATGATAATGTGGTACATGCAATTGTCTTCATGCACATTTCAATAACAGTTCAATATAAGCATGACAAGTTAGATGACAAAATTGCTTTCCCTGCCATGAATAAAATTTCTGCACTTTCTATTGTTTATCTTTGCCATTTTCCTGTAATTATTAGCCATTTGATTGGATTTGGTTGAGATTTAGTTCTCCATATTAAGAACCACGGCTTGTTTCTTTATTTTTTTTGCAGGTTATGTTTTATTCATTAGCAGTATTAACATTTGGAACTGCCGTCCCAGCTGGTCAGTTTGTTCCTGGAATTATGATTGGATCAACTTATGGACGGCTCATTGGAATGCTTGTGGTTAAATTTTACCAAAAGCTAAATATTGAGGAGGGAACGTGAGTTTTGCTTGTCTTATTTTAGTTGTATCATTTCTCATTTTAAGTCATTTGAACATGTTCCACCTATGAAAATTCTGTGTTTATTATCTTTAACAAGTGAGAGCCAATATAAAATTTGTGAACATTTTACAAAGTTTGTGTGAAATCATTTTGATAATTGCTGTCTTCATCTCAAGCCAACCCCACGATCTCATTTCCCTGTTCCAGAAACCAACAAATTGAATTGCTACAGGGATGCCTTTAGCTGGTTCTTTCCCCTTTTTTAAACTATTTTTGCTTTATTCTTTTTAGTCTTCTGTGTGGAGTATTTCTTGCTTTTCTCTGCGTAGTGAGATAGTTTCATTTCTTGTGATCTTTGTGGACTATCTGGGGTTTTAAATGTATTTTCGAGGTGTAATGTGCAAGTATTTTGGACCAGATGCTATTGAAGTACAATTTGACTTAAACGCGGACCTAACTGAACTTATTTTCTTTGATATGAACATTTGGATTGATCAATTATCCTGTCTCACTGAAAGTGTTCCCAAAATCCTAACTGGATGGGATTTGGATCATGCAGGTGTCTACGTTGATTCGGTCTCAAATTTCCCTTTGCTGTTGATAAATGTAGCGCTAAAATATCGATATCCACCACAATTCACGATATAAAAGAAGAATAGAAAAGAGTAAAAAATTATACACAAAAGATTTATGTGACGAAGACGATACAGAGGATATTGTATTGATGAGAAGAGAAAGAGAAGATTACAACGATGGAGATGAAATTTCAATATTACCAACTCTCACAAAAGACTAAGTAGTCTAACCGTCACAAGACGTTTTCAGAGTATTGAACTATGCTTCTTTCTTTCACTTTATTGAAACCCTTACAACAATAGAGTATTTATAGATGTGGCCTAACTGTGTTTGAGTCAAAATAGAAGAATGACTCAAATAATATTTTTACTAATTTAAGTCTTCTAGTAGAAGATAAATTCAAATAAGGATTAGGTCCAGTAAATTATTTCCTAGTATAATTAAGACTCTCTGGAAAATCCGGATTCGAGACACAATTAAAACAACAATTTCTATCTTGGCTTGAATCATCTTATTCTTTGAATTTAAATCTTCAATAGATATTTTTGCCATTACCTCATTGGGTAGGATCAACCACCTTGAACATTAATCAAGTCCAAATTGAACTTCAACTTGTTAATCGGAATCACCTCCATGAATATATCTGCAAGATTTCTTGAAGTATGAATATTTTGTAAAGAAATCTCGCCGTCTTCAATAATGTCCCGAATAAAATGAAATCGGACATCTTTATGCTTTGATCTGGCGTGATACATTTAGTTTTTCGTAAAGTGTATGACGCTCTAACTGTCGCAAAAAATAGAAAGAATATTTTGAGAAAAACCAACTTCACTTGCCAATCCTTTTATCCATAGAGTTTTTTTGACGACTTTTGTAGCTGACATATACTCAGACTTTGTTGTAGATAATGTTACAATTGACTGTAAGGTACACCTCCAACTAATAGATCCTTCACAAAGAGTGAAAAAATAATCAGTGAGGGATCGTCGTCGATCAAAGTCTCCAGCATAGTCTGAATCGACATAGCCAATAATTTTGGCCTTTTGAACTATGTTTCTGTCGAAACATAAACCAATATTAAGAGTACTTTTGATATATCTTAAAAGTCATTTCATAACCTGCCAATGCTCTTTTCCTGGATTTGCCATGTAATGACTAACAACGCTGACTGTTTTTGCAATATCAGGTCTTGTGCATACCATAACATACATTAGACTTCCAACAACCTTTGAAAATGGGATGTTCTCCATGTATACATACTCTTCATCTGTAGAAGGATATAATTGAGCTGAAAGTTTGAAATGAGATGCCAAAATAGTACTAACAGGTTTTAAATTCTGCATGTGAAAACGAGAAATAATCTTCTCGAGATACTTGCTCTGTTTAAGCCATAATTTGTCATGCTTTCGATCTCGATCAATCTCCATACCGAGAATCTTTCGTACAACATCTAAATCTTTCATATTAAATTTCTTTTTTATTTTAAACTTTAGATTATTCAGTAGAAATATGTTTTGAGTAGCGATAAACATATCATTAATATAAAGAAGCAATATAATAAATGAGTTATTGACATGTATTTTAAAATAGACACAACAATCATGTTTGCAGTTGATGAAATCTTACCCCAGTATAAAACTGTCAAACCTTTTATACCATTGCCTTGGAGACTGTTTTAAATCATAAAGTGATTTGTTCAACTTGCAGACAAAATTTTTCTTGCCTTCTTAGATGAACTCTTCAGGCTGTTACATAAAAAATTGTTCTTCTAATTCTCCATGCAGAAAGACAATTTTGACATCAAGCTGTCTTAACTCAAGATTATGAAAAACAATTAAAGCAAGTAGAAAACGAATAGATGTGTGTTTAATCATAGGAGAGAAAATTTCATTAAAGTTAACACTCTCCTTTTGTAAATACTCTTTTGCAACTAAATGTGTCTTGAATTTAACACCATTCATATTAGAGAAAATTTTTTTTTTTCGAAATGCCCACTTGCAACCAATTTCTCTTTTACCTTCTGGTAATTTCATTAGATCCCAAGTATGATTCTTTTGAAGGGAATCCATCTCTTCATTCATAACAGTTTGCCACTGAGAAGAATTCTTATCCTGTGCTACTTCTTTATAGGAAGAATGATCACTATTGTCAGTAATTAAAGCAAAAGTTACCATATATTCAAAATCATACCTTTCAGGTGGTTTTATGTTTCTTTGAGATCTTCAAAATGAAGTCTTCTCAGAAATTTGATTTTTAGAATTTTCTTGAGAGTTGGGCATACCTTGATTATATTCTTCTGAAAAAACTACATGCTCCATCTCCACTTGTATTATATCACTGGGGCCTTTCTAGAGAGATTTTAACATAACACTTTCATCAAATACTATGTCTTTCTCAATAATTACATTTGAAATAATAGGATCCCACAAATGATAGCACAGGAAAATACACTTTTTGGAATATGCATCGAACTTATCCTTGACAACATGCAAATAAGAAGGGCAACCAAAAATCTTTAAAGAAGAATAATTTGCAGGTTGATCAGTGCATATCTCTTCAGGAATCTTGTAATTGATGGTTGTTTGAGGAGAGTAATTCACAATGAAACATGCTGTATTAACTGATTCTGCTCAAAAATCTTTATCAAGATTAGTTGTACTGAGCATACTACGTGCTTTCTTTAATAAGATTTGTTCATCCCTTCAGTCACACCATTTTATTGAGGTTTTCCTGCGATGGTAAAGTGACGTTTAATTTGTACTCTCCGTCATTATCACTTCTGAGGTATCTGATTTTTTTATCAGTCCTTTTTTCAACTGATAAAATTGACAAAATAACGAGCATCAGATTTTGATGGAATAGGAGAACATCACATATCAGAATGAATATAATCAATCAAGTCTTTAGTGCAATAAGTACTAGTATTAAACTTTATTTTGGATTGTTTATCATAAAAATAATGCTCGCAGAAATCCAATTTGCATGAGTTAAGGCCTTTCAGTAATTTTTTTTGTTTTGAGCTCACTTAAACCTTACTCACTCATATGACCGAAATGCATATGGCATAAGTGGGTCATATCAGAAGAAGAAGTTTGAGAAATTGTTGTACCACCTTCAACGATTTTTCCTACTAACTCATACAAATTTCTATACTTTAGGCCCTTTATCATGATCAATGAGTCTTTAGCAACCTTAAGAATTCTACCTTCAGCAGAATACTTATAACCAGAAGAATCCAAAGCACCCAAAGAGATCAAATTCTTTTTCAAATCAGGAACATATCTAATATCAGTAAGAGTTCTAATAATATTATTAAATATCTTAATTTTGATTGTTCCAATTCCAATAGTTTTGCATGGATTGTTATTACCTGTCAAAACTAAACTACCATTATAAGACTTGTAGTTTTCAAACCAATCCTTATTAGGACAAATGTGGTAAGAACAACGAGAATCAAGAATCCAAGTATCATGGTAACGATCAAAATTAGAACTAATAAAAAGAATATTACCAAAATTATCATCAGAACTCTCTTCAACAACTGACACTTGTTTTTTGGCTTGCTCCTTAGATTGAGATTCTATTTTTTTCTTTGCTTTGACCTTCCAACACTCTTTAATTACATGTCTCATCTTCTTACAATACTTGTAGTTTATTTCTTTGGATTTGAATCTGAAATAATTTGTCTTTGATCTTTCTTTACTACAACCTCTGATAATTAATATTTCTGAGTGTGACACATCTCCTCCAATGTTTTTCAAATATTCATTAGATAGAAGGGCAGCAGAAATATCGTCAAATTTCAAATTCTTCCCATATATGAGAGTAGTTTTTAGATTCTCAAGAGAGGGAGGTAAAGACGATGATAATAAAATAATTGTCTTATCTCCATCTTCAATTTTAACATCAATGTTTAACAATTGAGAGACTAGTTTATTGAAAGTATTAAGATGATCAATTATATTCGTACCTTCTTTCATTCGAAAATTGAAAAGCTTCTACTTTAAGTAAACTCGATTTGAGATAAACTTACTTATATATTGTTTCTCGATTTTTTTCCATAACTCTGAAGGTGATGTTTCATCAAGAAACGGATAGAGTACCTCATCGGTAAGACTGAGGATGATTGTGTTATGTGCATTAGCCTTCTGGTTTTTCCAGACACTTTTGTTGACATCTTCAGGCTTGACGTCTTCCAATATGTTTCACAACCCTTATTGAGTAAAATTTGAACGAATTCTTGTTTGCCGAATAGAAAATTCTTACTTTCTATTGAATTTCTCTATATCAAACTTCGTAGTAGATATGTTGAATCAAGCTCTGATACCACTTGTAGCGTTAAAATATCGATATCCACCACAATTCACGATGCATAAAAAGAATAGAAAACAGGAAAAGATAGCACACAAGAGATTTATGTGGCGAAAACGATTCAAAGGATATTGTATTGATGAGAAAAGGAAGATAATATTACAACGATAGAGACGAAACTTCAATATCACCAACTTTCACAAAAAACTAAATAGCCTAACTGTCACAAAACGTCTTGAGAGTATTGATCTATGCTTCTCTCTTTCACTCTATTGAAACTCTTACATCAATAGAGTATTTATAGATGTGGCCTAACTGTGGTTAAGTTAAAGTAGAAGACTGACTCAAATAAGACTTCTACTAATTTAAGCATTCTAGTAGAAGATATATCCAGATAAAGATTAGACCCACTAAATTACTTACTAATATAATTAAGACTCTCCAGAAAATCCGGATTCGAGACACAATTAAACCAACAGATAAATGTAAGATCCCTTAAGCCCCAAAGTGTGAAAAATAATGGTAAAAGACAAGGGAAATAAATAAAAAAAAGTCATATCTATTGCCTTCCCCATGATCATTTTTTCAGGAGGATGATTATCGAGGTTATGAAATTGGATTTGGTGTTGTTTCCCATTCTCTGTTGCTTATATGAATAATAGGAGTTTTTTGTTTCCTATTTTTTCATTTGTTTTTACAGCACCATTCCACTTTTGTTATGATTTGTTCAGTTACTTCTTTTCAACAAAGTCATCTGGCGTTAGACTGTGTTGTGCATGCATCATGATTTTTCAATGTTAGACTTGGGAGTATTTGTGCAGGTATGCTCTTCTGGGTGCTGCTTCTTTTCTTGGAGGTTCTATGCGAATGACTGTTTCCTTATGTGTCATTATGGTTGAGATCACAAACAACTTAAAACTCTTACCTCTTATCATGCTTGTGTTACTTGTATCAAAGGTATACAATCAATCCAAACCTACCGACAGCATATGCTTGGTAACACAGTTGATACTTAGTCTTTTGTGTACAGGCTGTTGGTGATGTTTTTAATGAAGGCCTGTATGAAATGCAAGCTCATTTGAGGGGGATCCCTTTACTTGATTCCAGACCTAAGCAACACATGCGTAATATGACTGCAAAAGATGCATGCAATAACCAACAGGTTCAATTACTGGAGTGGATTGAGGTTTAAGCTCTTGTATGATATACATCTAATGCTGTTTGTGCCCCATAATAGGTAGTGTGCTTCTCCCGTGTTACCAAGGTTGCAGACATCATTTCCATTTTGCGAAACAACAAGCACAATGGCTTCCCTGTGAGTCACTACAACCATGAAGGCAGGTTTATTATTCGATGATTTGCTTGTTAAATTTCTGTTCTATTTTGTCTGGAATCCAGGTTATAGATCGTGAAAGGAATGGAGAGCCACTTGTTATGGGTCTTATTCTTCGTAGGTAAGCTTTTAGGGCCTGTTTGGTTTGGGGTCAGGGACCGGGTCAGCATTTTTTAGAATTTTTTTTTTTATCTTGTGAAATTAATATTTATTATTTTATATTATTATTAAATTAAATTATTATAAAAAATTAAATAGTTTTTTGAGCTTTAAATTATTGAAGTCTTAATTTTGATAAAAAGATATTAGTTTACAAAAGTGGTTAACTAGTCTTGACCTTGATCTTGACCATGACCCCGTTCCAAACAGACCCTTAGTTATTTAAATAGTTGCTCCATATTTTATTTTAAAACTTTTTTCAGACTTGCATTTTTTGCATTTAAATTTCTAAGTTGTATTATCTATATTACTTGATTTTAGTATGTTCATTATTGTATTTTTAAGAAAACTTGGTTTATGTTGTGATGGTTATCTCTCTGGTGTGCAGTCACTTATTGGTACTTCTACAGTCGAAGGTAGATTTCCAAAATAACCCTTTCCCTTGTGATCTGAGAGGGATATCAAACAGGTTTGCCAGTTTTCCTGCAGCATTGCCATGTTAACTTGGAAGAAACTGATAGAGTTGGTGTTCTGTTGTTTCAGGCACCATCTCAGTGACTTTGTGAAACCTGTTTCAAGTAAGGGGCTTTCCATAGAAAAGATTCATCTGACTCAGGATGAACTGGAGATGTATTTAGATCTTGCTCCTTTTCTAAATCCTTCACCTTATGTTGTGCCAGAAGACATGTCCTTAGCAAAGGTATATTTTCTGGCTGTATCCATTCTTGGTCTTTTTTCCCACATTAGACTAGAGAGAGTGCATCTTGACTAAGTTGCTTTGTTGTAGGTATACAATCTCTTTCGGCAATTAGGACTCAGACATATATTTGTAATCCCTCGTCCTTCTCGTGTTGTTGGTTTGGTCACCAGGAAGGATCTGTTACTTGAGGTACTTCATTTGATGTGTACTTATTAGTGAGATTAAAAAATGAACTTGTATACTTTTCCTTTTTTTGACCTCCAAATTGTAAATACCAATGATTTTGAATGCCATCTAAATATGACAGGAGGAACAAGATTTAGCAACAGTGGAGCTCCAATCAACTAGTGTAAGGTCTTGATACCGCTTCACTGACATCATTTGAGTACTTCTGAGCTCAACATGTCATTCTTCATTTATCTGCATATATGTTTCCTTTTTTTTTTTGGCCTGGGGTGTTGGGTTGGGGGGGGGGGGGGGGGGGGGGGGGGTGGTGCGGGCTATTCTTCATGGGTACCCTAATTGAGTTTTTATTGATAGACCATATTTAAAACAACCACATATGCAATCAAAAGTTGCACTTAGGGCCCATTTGGATACGTAGGAAAAAATCCATGGGAATTTTTTCCATAGGATTTGGGGTTGCATGCAACCTCACCTCTTATAACAAACTCTTATGGTTAGTAGATTGGTAATTAATGATAAGGAGGAGCATGCATGCAAGCTCCATTCCATGTGAAAATTAAAAAGAGATTGGATCTCTCATTAATCTTCCTATGAAATTATAGAAAATCTTATGATTCCATAGGAATTTGAGATTGCAAAAAAGTGGGTGCCAAACACCTCCGCAGGAATTCTTTCCTATGAAGGTAAAAATCCTATAAAACCCCCAATTCCATAGAAATTTGGAGGTATCCAAGCCCTCAGTGGATGCATAGGAGAGAATCATCAGTACTGGTTCTTGCCAACTGACTTGAGAGCTTCAGCCAACTGACTTGAGGGCTACAATCATGATCACATTGTTTTTGCTCTAACCGCCACCATTCCTATAACATTTTTCTCATTGCTGTTCTCCTTGACCATCTGGTCTTCCATGAGGTTCGTAAACTTGCCAAAAATGGAGTGTGCTAACCACAGCTCTGTTGACATTCAGCTTTGTCTGAACATGTACTTCTTGAGTTCTGCAGGCTTGTCCAAGTGACTTACTGTGCAAACAGCAATGAGGAGAATCTGAAGAGAAAGCCCTAGACCCTAGAATCTGGTAACCCAAGTGATTAAGCATGGATGTTCTAATATTGTTGGCATCAAAGGGCACAGTCCTAGCTCAGTGGACATGTGCCAATTAATTGGGTAGCAGTTACAGCATTTGCTGTGTTAACTATTTCTGGGGATGTATGGCAACCCTGGAAGAGATTCACATGATACCCAAATACATATAAAATTGCACTAGGTTTGAATATTTAAATTGATCAACTTAAGTTTTTTTAATACAATCAGACATGTCTCCATGTATACATCTTATTTTTTCGATAAAAAAATCAAACATGTGTCATGTTGGATAATCCTGACCTGTATGGCTCTGTTGGGTTACAGTGTCTGAACCAAGAGAAACACAAGGAAGCGGTTTTTTTTTTGTTGTTTTTGTTTTGTGGGTAGAGCACAAGGAAACAGAGCTGAAGTGTAGATTATATACAAGAAGTTATTGAAAAGAAGGTGAAGATAAGCTGTTACTTGCAGTTTGAAGAAGAAATGGAGAAAGAAGGGAAAACAGGATAGCAAGATTGAGGCTGGTGAAAAACATAAATCAAAGAAGAAAATTATGTATATCCTTATGTGGCCTCTTTCAGCTATCATGCTATAAACAATTTATTTGATTTGTTTAGGCATGTATGCCTTTTCCTGGGCAAACATTATGATGGAATTTTAGCTGTTAGTTCATGTTGCCTTTATTATTCATCCCTCTCAATTGTTGATGCTATTACAACTAAAGTATTAAACTGGAAAATAACCGATCTGCAAGTTAAATGTGTGTAGTGCCATAGATGCACATACTTTACCCATGGCTAGCACAGACGAATTGTCACCTGAAAATTTGAATATATGCATCATGCATGGACTACCATCTGTCTGTGTTGTAGAACATTATTGGTATATTATCAAATTCACAATATATTGATACAGTTTATGTCAAACATGTATGGTTAGGGTTTCTGGGAGTTCTTTGTATTTACAAATCTATATATTGCTTGTTCCATGTTCTCTTTATCTGTCATTGATTTTAGATATCTGTTGTTCCCATCTAGCCATGTGTTTATATGCTCATTCCACTCCATGCATCTTGTTCTGAAAAGTTTCAGGCATTCATTGAAGTTGCGCTCTTTATGTGTTTCACAGCTCTCCATCGCTTGAGAGAACTGCTAGCCGTCATGTACTGCTGGATAGGCTTCTGATCAATGAGTAAACATGTAGTTTTATACATTTGTTCTCAAAATTTCTTGGGCTACCTAGATGTGCAAGTGATAGCTCCTGGGTGATATGTAGCAGCACATTGTCACCATTATATATTTTGATTTCCAAATCACAAAGCAAAAGAATAGGAGTTGGCAGTTACCAGATTGTTTGTGAGAAGAGGGGTGCTTATCAAGATCACATTTTTGCATTTTTGGGATATCTTCAAATGAGGTGCCATCCTGATTTCTTTTCTTATCCAGATACATGTAAGTTCTGTTTAAGTTTTTGACTTGAAATGATTCCCAGGATTGGAGAATTTACTGGTTTTAAATTTTGGTCAAAAAATTTCGGTTTTCGATCCAACCGAAACATTGCAGTATGAATAATTAATTTTGGATTTTTAAAATATAATATTTATATTTATATATTATTTTGGGATAATTACCTATAACTTCCTGTAATTAGTCTTAATTATCTATAGTCCTCCGTAATTTTCGGAATTACCCACACCTCTCCATTTTCAAAAATATTTACATACACCCCCTCATTGTTATTTAATCAAAATTTTTTAAAAAAATTTTGATTTTACCTTCGGTTATTTTTACAATTAAATCTCTAAAAACTTATTTTTTATATTTAATGCTTCGAAATTCGGTTTTTTGCAAATAACACTCCAAAATTTTCTGATTTACAGAAAAAGATTCTGAAATTCGGATTTTTACAAATAACATTCCGAAATTATTTTGATTTACAGAAAAGTTCCCGAAATTCGGATTTTTGCAAATAACACCTTAAAATTATTTTGAATTACAAAAAAGTCCTGAAATTTTATTATAAAATCTGCTCTTCCTTCACTGTAGCCCTAAACCGAAAGTCAATATTCTTATAAATAAGTCAATATATTTTTTTATATAAATAAGTTAATATTTTAATCATTTTTAATATTAAATTTCACAAAAAAGACAGTGAAAGTTTTAAATTTAAAATTTAAAATTACAAGTTTACTATTTTTACATTTAAAAATAAGCCACCTTTAATATTTTTATTGATAAATAAGTCCAAATTTTTTTATTTTATAAGTAAATTTTACAAATAAGTCATTGAAGGTTTCAAAACTTAAAATTTAAAATTACAACTTTTATGTTGTACATTTATAAATATATCCCTTGATTTTTTTTTTAAATAAGTCAATATTTTAATCATTTTTAATATTAAAATTCACAAAAAAGACAGTAAAAGTTTTAAAATTTAAAATTTGAAATTACAAGTTACTATTTTTACATTTAAAAATAGACCACCTTTAATATTTTTATTTATAAATAAGTCCAAATTTTTTTATAAGTAAATTTTACAAATAAGTTATTGAATGTATCAAAACTTAAAATTTAAAATTACAACTTTCATGTTGTACATTTACAAATAAACCCCTTTAATATTTTTATTTATAAATAAATCTATATTTTTTATTATATTTTAAGTAAAATTTTACAAAAAATACATTAATGATTTTTAAATTTAAAAATATAAATTTAATATTTATACATTAAAAAATAGACCCTTGAATTTTTTTTAAAAAAATAAGTCTAAATTTTACTTATTTTAAAACTAATTTTTACAAATAGACCCCTCGCAGGACCATCGTTGGCCGGCGTCCGTGCCCGCGCACTGGGGACGGAGGCTGAGGCCGGACGGTGCATCGACATGCGGGCGCGGACGGCCTCGGCACGTGGGACGGAGGCCGAGGCCAGGTCGCAGGCACGCGGGTGCGGACGCCCAAGGCCGAGGCCATTCCGCCCCCGCATGTTGGGGATGGAGGCCGAGGCCGGCGAGCCGGCGCGCCAACAAGCGGGCGTCAACGGCCGAGGCCATCCTCGCCCACTGCCGGCGCGCTGGCCTCGGCGTTTGTCCCGCGTGCCGAGGCTGTCCGCGCCCTCGTGCCGACGTGCCGGCCTCTGCCTCCGCTCCCACCGCCAGCCTCCGACGTCGCCGCCCGCGCGCCGCCACTCTTGCCGCCGTCGAATTTCGGGGACTTTTCTGTAAATCCGAATAATTTCGGAGTGTTATTTACAAAAATCCGAATTTCAAGGCCTTTTTCTATAAATCGGAATAATTTCGGGGTATTATTTGCAAATTACGGGGGTTGTAGGTAATTAAGGCTAATTACAGGGGGTTATAGGTAATTATCCCTATTATTTTTATAACAAAATCAACTGTTAACCTCATAGTTAAGAACCTAATTTCAAGTTAATGTGATTCCTAACTTTTTTTTGTTTAATATTTTTTTAAAAAATATGTATATAAAATTTTTTAAAATATTTTTTCAATATTTTTTGACATTTTTAAATTTGAAGTTAAAGTTTACTAAAAAAATTTAAAAATAATTTGTTTGCAATTGAAATGAATTGGTTTTAGTCAAAATGGGCTGAAATGGTTGAAATATATTGGTTTTGGTGGATGTGGAAATTGATTCTGAAATTTAAATTTAAAATCTTGATATATACATGTAGGCTTCTCTTAATTCTTTTTTTTTTTGAAAAGGTTCTTTATGGAGGTATTTTTTATTATGTCCTAATGTTTTTCTTTAGTCTTATAATTTGTTTATAAATTTTTATCAAATAACTACCTTATTTATTATAAATTTAAGAAAAATAAATTATTTTATCACTATGAGTAAAAAATCACTTATTTTATATTATATATTTATAAAAAATTATCTCGATTAAATTTTGTTAAAAAAAATACTATTTTGGTTTGATTTTATCAATTAAAATTAGAAAAAAATTTTTGATAAAACTTAAAAATTTTTCATTTGACCAATTGGTCCCTCTGATTTTTGGTATCTCCAAAAATTTCTATATATATTGTAGCAAGTATTATAATAGCTCGGCTGTTAAAACACTATAGCATATACTGTAGCAAGTATTATAGCAAATATTATAGTAATGTTTTTAATTTTTTAATAATACTATATTTATTATGATCACTAATATAAACAGAAATATGCTAAAATGGTTTAAACCAAATCAACACAAATAAAAATAAGATAAAATGATCATAATCAAACCAATATAAAAATAAATAAGTTAAAATGATCAAAAATCAAACTAATATAATTAGAAAATAATTATTATGATCAAAATTAATTATATATTACTGAAAAAAATAAGCATGATAATTACTTTTTAAATATATAATATTACTAGGTACTATTATAATTTTTTTACACTATTTATATCTTATTATATTATTATTATAATATTTTATATATTATTATATTATTGTACAATAGTGCTATGGTATTCTTAGGTTTTTAAAGTTGCCACAGTACTGCTATAGTGGGGGAATGATTTTTGGGGATATCAAAAATTTGAGGGGTCAATTGGTCGAGTGAAAAATTTTCAAGGTTCGTTTAAAAATTTTATCTTAAAATTGATATAAAAATCCAAATTATTTTTTTTATTTTAGTTTTAATAAATATTAAATTAATACAAAAATTAATTTATTTTATTTTAGCTTTTATGAGAAATTAATTATTCGATTTTATGAAACTGAAAATTTAAAATTCAGTTTTGTCAAACCAATTGTTTAAAATAAAATCGAATGAAAATAATTTGATCTTTTATATTAATTTATTTGATAAAATTAAATTAAAATAAAATATTTTAAAAATATTTTAATTGAATTAATTTTTTGTAAATTTATATTGTAAAACAAGTAATTTTTTTACTAATGATTAGAAAATAGATGATTTTCTATAAATTTATAATAAGGTAGGTAATGATCCACTAAAAGTTGTTTGCTTATTTGGAGGAAAAGAAAGGCTTCTAGTCAAGGGTCCCATTCATAAAGTAACCTAATGGGATTTTGATTATGTTTTCTTAATATTTCCAAATGCTGCTACTGGTGAATTTAATTTTGTGAGGTACGGTTTGCCAACCAAAAATAATTCTGGAAAAGGTAAACACAGAAATAGTTGTTCATATAGGAGTCAAATTGCTATCACTTTGGCTCATTAATTGAAATTCTTGAAAAAACACACAAAACATTTAATGTAGATTATAAAAAGCATAATATTATAATTCACACAATATATGAAGGTTCCAAACTCAATTAACCAAAGCGGAGCCCACCACCCTACAATATATGTCTAGGGCTACAGTATCTCCTACAAAGCACCTAAAACATAATAATGAACCCAGAAACAGCAACGAAAGCCACGGTCAGCATCACTCCCTCCATTCTACTGCACCCACTCTGTTTCGATGGTGTCGAAGACGGCGCCGGATGGCTACTGGGATTCGGTGAAGCTGCCGGTGGCAGAGAGCTCGGAGCCGGAGCATGTGTAGGAGAGCTTGAGCCGGAGCTGTTTGCAACGACACGGATGTTGACCTTCTGGCCGGCCTTGCAGTGGCCATCGACACCGCAAACGAAGAAGCGGTGGCCAGAAGTCTTGATGGGGATGGAGTCGTTGCCAGTGTTGTGGATGGCGAGCGGAGATGAAGTCTTGCAGGTTCTGTAGTCCTCCAAGCTCTTCAATTCCAGCACATTGTGCTGCTTTGGATCATAATGGAACACTGCATTGAATTCAAAGCACAAGAAAGAAAAATCCTTGAGATTCTTTTTCTGATGCAGGCATCCATGCATGCCATGCAGGGCTACGACAAAGTGGTGAAACTGAAAAGGCGGAGAAAGGTCCACATGTAATGCCAGGAGTAGTGGAAGAAGAAAGCCGACTGAATGGTTGGTTCTGCTGTACGAAGTGTCACAAAGCCGTAGACCTCGCAATCCACGCCTGTTTCTTTCTATTTTTATTAGGGTTTTCAATAAAAAAGGGAAAACAAAATGAAAATCACTTTATTTGTTTGAAAAAAACACACAGCAATAAATTGTGAAACCGAAGATTTCGACCCACAAAAAGCAGAAAAGATAAAGTCAGAGAGTAAACGAGAAACAAAGGAAAAATCTGAAGAAAGAGACGGGTTGGCTAATGCACTCAAAACATTGGGGAAAAAAAACCACAAAGAACAAAATAGAAAGGAAAGAGAAGAAAAGTCACCGATGAAGTCTCCAACTTTGAAGTTCTTGGATTTGGTCCAGTAGGTGTAGTTGGACTGCAGGGTCCAGCCCACGTTGTCTCCGACCTCGTACACCGCGCCGCCGACGATCCCAACTCCGGCGAGAAAGGAGACGAGCATGAAGGAGAAGAACATCAACCCAGTAGCCATTGAAAACCCTAATCCCACCTCTGCCTCACGCAATGAGGAGGAGCTGCAGTTGAAATAAATGGTTCAAGTTTTTTTTTAATAGCAATCTGAATGCAAAATTACATTTTTGTCCCCGTTCTTCACATGCATTGCGTTGCATTGGAAAATTACTTTTTTGCCCTTCAAATACTTGCCGTTGGATTTTGATCTGACGGTGGATTGAAAATTTGGGTTTGGCTTTTGAGGGGTAGAAGAGGTAGTGGGTTTTCAAATTTTGAAATCATGAAGGACTAACCGTTTGATGATGATCTGATGGAGAGGGCGTTGCGACGACTGGGTCGGTTGATCTGGACTGTTGATCGATGTAACCTATGACAGGTCCTCATTGTACTTGCAGCTATAAATGACAAGACGATTTCTACAAAAAAGCTCCTTTTAAATTTATGTGATTTACAAAAACTCCTTGGTATTAAATTATTTTATTTTATTTAAAATAAATATGGGTGAGTTACACATAGCATTCACGAGTTGGATCCCAATGATGTAGGGTGTATTTAATAATGAATTAATACTAAAACGAATGTTAGGACTAATAAATTACTTTTATAAATTAATATTTTTTTAATAAAATTAATTCTATAATAATTTAAAATCTGAAAAATTAATTAAATTTGTATAATAATTTAATTTAATAGTAATACAAAATAATTAATATTAATTTTTTTATAAAAAAATTTGATCGAACTAATTTTTTATTGGCCTGTTACTAACGATACCTAATCTAAAAAAGGTACAAAGATGTATCGATATGATTGTCAAATTATCACATTTTTATAAATAATAATTATAACAGTAATAATTAAATTGCAATTTAATGCAAATCACTAAATAATTTTTTTTAAAAAAATTAAATCGATCAATTTAGTCCACATCAATAGGCTGACAGACAACAAACATATCATTAGATGAAAAAAACATTGATTTATTGATTCCTTAGACAAATATGGACTCAAGGGATTCACATGTGCAATTTCAGGAATTTGCAAGGATAAATATGCAAAAACTGTCCCTAAAGTCTAGCGTCCGTAACAAACCCACAAAAGCTGCGATAATTGAATAGTTGGTCCATCCGCACCAAAATCGTCACATTCGACGCGGCCGTGATCCGCCAAATCGGCTCGCCATGTGCTCCGCTCTTAACCTAGAATGCTACAATAGGTTTTCAGTTTCCATTTTGGGAAAGAATGTTGGGGGTGAGCGGTTGAGAAACCAGAGTTAATATCTTTCTTTTAGTCTTGTCTTTTTCCAAAAACCGAATCGAATAATGTTTTTGGTGGGCCATCGCGTGCATCGGAAAAAAAATTTCTAAAAATAGGTTATCCTATGAACGACCTATGAAAGAAACACTTAATTGAAGTTTAAAGAAAGCTATTAATTAAGGGATAATTACATATAAATTTCTATAATTAATTTTAATTACGTATAACCCCGTAATTTCCGAAATTACTCACGCTACTATTTTCGAAAATATTTACCCTTTTTATTTAATCAAAATTTTTTCAAAAAATTTCGATTTTACCATCGCTTATTTTTACAATTAAATTCTTAAAAACTTATATTTTATATTTAACGTTCCGAAATTTGATTTTTTACAAATTATATCCCGAAATTATTTCGATTTACAGAAACGTCTTCGAAATTTAGATTTTTGCAAATAACCCATTGAAAATTAAGTTGCATAAGTTCCGAAATTCGAATTTTTGCAAATAACATCCCGAAATTATTTCGAATTACAAAAAAATCCCGAATTTTTCTTATTAAATCCTTTCTTCTTCACTGTAGCCCTAAACCAGTGCCGCCGCCGCCCCCACTCTGCCGCTCCCTACACGGCTGCTGCCGTCGCTGCCCCGCCGGCAAGAACACCGCCGTCCCGTCGCTGCCACCCTCCTTCATCCTCGGTAAGCCACCACCTCCTTCGTCCTTGGTCAATCCAATTTCTTTGGCATCACAACGCCATTTCTCAAAGTGGATCAAGAAACCAGAGTTCATCTTTACACTTGTGTACAAGATCACCAGGGATTTTGTGGATTCAATGGATGAGATATTACAACCTCTGGTTGACAAAGCTAGACTTGTCGGTTACAGTTGCAGGGAAGAGTGGATTTCAGCAATGGTGACCTCACTGACCACGTACCTAGCAAAAGAGATCTTCCCCAAGTATATTGATAGTTTACAGGAAGGTGATTCCACAGACATTTCATCACAGGCTAGAATCTCTTGGCTTCATCTTGTTGACCTGATGATTACTTTTGACAAGAGAATTCAGTCCCTTCTTACAAATTCAGGACTCTCCATATCAGTAGGCGACGAGGAAAATTTGCGAAGGGTCTCATTGCTCTCTGTGTTCTGTGATCGTCCTGATTGGCTTGAGATATGGGCATAGATTGAACTTGGTGACATGCTAGCGAAGCTGAAGCCAGCAATGGAAGATGACAAAAGTTGGAAAACAAGGATTCATGGGGCCCTTCTTATGTTTGGTTCAGATGATTACAAATCTCCTGTGGTTTCAAGCTTCTTTCTTAAATGTCTATCAGCAACCATTGACCGAGGTCGGCCATTGCCAAGTATTTCACTTAAGGCACAATTCATCAGATTGGCTGGGGCTCCCATCCTGCGAGAATTCCTCAGCTGCCTGTTTTTCCGGTGCCAAGAAGCTGAGGGGCTCACTGCATTGGCAGATGATGATGCTTTAATCAAGGTCTCAAACTCCATTAATGCAGCTCGGTATTGT
This sequence comes from Trichopus zeylanicus subsp. travancoricus, assembly GCA_005019695.1. Lineage (NCBI taxonomy): Eukaryota > Viridiplantae > Streptophyta > Magnoliopsida > Dioscoreales > Dioscoreaceae > Trichopus > Trichopus zeylanicus. The sequence goes on along the minus strand of RXID01022171.1, from coordinate 10,918 downwards.
GAATCAATTCTAATAGAATGGTGTGAAGATGTATTCTTTCTCGAGATGGAGAATACATCCGATGAAACTACTGGAGCAAGAAGTATATTTGCAGATGAGATCAATGCATTGAAGGAGTTCCAAACTGAGTAGGTCAATAAGATCTCAACTGTGATATTAAGGGGCTTTGATGCACGATGCAGGGACTACCTGAAGAACAAGAAGCAATGGCAGGAGAAGCCCGAAGAGCTCAGTGTCTTTTTTGATTAATGTTATTCAAATTCTGATTTATAAGAAATAATGAAAGGTTTCTTTTTTGGTTAAATAATGGAAGGTTTTCTTTTGTTGGACAATAACAGAACTTGTTATGTTGCTTTGTGTCTTGAACTTTCTAGTTGTTATTGTTATCTGATTAGGATATATTATTCTACTAAGTTGCAAGCTTCTATTATTATTCTGGCAGGCTATATCGAAAGTAGAATATGTTATAAAATCTCACGAATGATTGTCATTCACTAGCAAGAGGCTTTCTTTATCATCTCCAGTTTTACATAAATAGGATTTATTCTTTTGATGGGAGATCTGGATCTAGTGTGATTTCTCTCCGTACTCTTTCTTTAGTTGTTTCAAAACTTAAAATTAAAAATTACAAGTTTCATATTGTACATTTAAAAATAGATCCCTTGATTATTTTTTTAATAAATAAGTCAATATTTTAATCATTTTTAATATTAAATTTCACAAAAAAAGACAGTGAAGGTTTTTTAATTTAAAATTTAAAATTACATATTTAATATTTTTACATTTAAAAATAGACCACCTTTAATATTTTTATTTATAAATAAGTCCAAATTTTATTTATTTTATAAGTAAATTTTACAAATAAATCATCGAAGTTTCAAAACTTAAAATTTAAAATTACAACTTTCATATTGTACATTTACAAATAGAATCCCTTAAATTTTTTTTAAAATAAGTCAATATTTTAATCATTTTTAATATTAAATTTCACAGAAAAGACAGTGAAAATTTTAAAATTTTAAATTTTAAATTACAAATTTACTATTTTTATATTTAAAAATAGACCACCTTTAATATTTTTATTTATAAATAAGTCCAAATTTTATTTATTTTATAAGTAAATTTTACAAATACGTCATTGAAGATTTTAAAACTTAAAATTTAAAATTACAACTTTTATATTGTATATTTACAAATAGATCCCTTGATTTTTTTTTTAACTAAGTCAATATTTTAATCATTTTTAATATTAAATTTCACAGAAAAGACAGTGAAAGTTTTAAAATTTAAAATTTCAAATTACAAGTTTATTATTTTTACATTTAAAAATAGAACACCTTTTCAGATGGTTATTATAAATACGGTCCAACTTTTATTTATGTTAGACGTACATTTTTACACATACGTCATTGAAGGTTTCAAAACTGAAAAGGGAAAATGACAACTGTCATATATTGTACATTTACAAAATAGATCCCTGATTTTTTTTAAATAAGTCAATATTTAAATCATTTTTAATATTAAATTTCACAGAAAAGACAATGAAAGTTTTAAAATTAAAAATTTTAAATTACAAGTTTACTATTTTTACATTTAAAAATAGACCACCTTTAATATTTTTATTTATAAATAAGTCCAAATTTTATTTATTTTATAAGTAAATGTACATAGTCATTGTTGAAACGTTTTCACAACTAAAACATTTAAAATTACAACTTCAGTTATCACTTTCCAAAGCGACCCCTGCAAGATTGTTTATGTCTAAATAAGTCGATATTTTGTATCATAATTTTAAGTACCAAATTGTGCAAAAACGGACCTTAATGATTTTTAAAATTTATAAAATACAAATTTAATAGTTATATAAAAAAATAGACCCTTCAATATTTTTTTTAAAAAATTAGTCTAAATTTACTTATTTTAAAACTAATTTTTACAAATAGACCCCTCGCCGGACCATCGCCGGCCGGCGCGCCAGCACGCGGGGGCGGACGGCCAAGGCCGAGGCCGTCCGCACCCGCTGCCAGCACGCGGGCCTCGGTGTCCGTCCCGCGTGCTGAGGCCGTCCGCACCCTCGTGCCTGCGTGCCGGCCTCAGCCTCCGTCCCCGGCACGCGGGCACTGACGGCCTCGGCCTTGGCCGTCTGCGCCCGGGTGCCTGCACACCGGCCTCCACCTCCGCTCCCGCCATTGGCTCCGACGTCGCCGCCCAAGCGCCGTCACTCTCGCCGCCGTCGAATTTCGGGGACTTTTCTGTAAATCAAAATAATTTCCGAGGGGTTATTTGAAAAATCCAAATTTTGGGGACTTTTCTGTAAATCGGAGTAATTTCAAGGTGTTATTTGTAAAAGATCGAATTTTGGGACGTTAAATATAAAAAATAAGGTTTTAGGGGTTTAATTGTAAAAATAACCGATGGTAAAATCGAAACTTTTTGAAAAATTTTTTATTAAATAACAATCAGGGGTGTCGGTAAATATTTTCGAAAATGGGGACGTGAGTAATTTCAAAAATTACGGGGTTGTACCTAATTAAAACTAATTATAGAAACTTATAGGTAATTATCTCATTAATTAATTGGTAACGTCACAAAAGTTTGAGACTCACTCTCTGCTGCTCCGTATCTTTTTCTATCTCATCATTATTATATCTCTTTATTATCTTAAAAATTTTTAGTAATGAATCGTCAGTGTTTATTTCAATTTTAAAAAATCACTTACATTAAAAAATCCTTTATCTCATTTATAAATTTACAAAAATTATATTAATTAAAATATTTCAAAATTATTTTATTTTAATTTAATTTTAATATTTAAATTTAATATAAAAAGTTAAATTATTTTATTTGATTTTATTTCAAATAATTAGATCACATTATCGGACAGTCGATTTGACCAAATTAGATATTAAATTTTGATTTTATAAAATCAATTAACTAATCTTAGATAAAATTAGAATAAAATAAGTTATTTTAATTTTAATTTAATTATTATTTAAATTAAAATTAAATGAGAATAATTTGATTTTTTTACTAATTTTTTAAAATAAAATATTTTTTGAATATTTTAATGGAGATAATTTTTTTATAAATCTGTCTTATAAAAAGAGTATTTTTTTATTAATAATGATAAAACAAATAAGTTTTTACAAATTTGTAATAAAAAGATAATTTTTTACTCTTGTCTTAATACGTCTAAACTTTCAACCCTAAATATTCTCCATCTAATTGAACGTGTTTAACTCTTGGAATGAAAGGAGATTGTACTATGATAAAAAAAAATAAAAAAATAAAAAAATCGTTTTTAAGCAAACCTTTCAGTATTTCACATTCCACTGGGATTCATAATCAAAATCTCGTACTACGACAGCGTTCACTTAGGCCAGCTAGCTCCAATGCATCATCGAATAAGTTAACACAAAGTTTTTGATTAACGCAGAACAAATCCTAAACATCTTTTTAATTATGATTAGTTCATATAATCTCCACCTCTCCAGCGCCATTGCTGGCAACCTTGTTCTTCTTCACTCCCTCGTCGTCCTCCATGTACCTCTTCCAGATCCAGTGCTTCTTCCACACCCTCTCCGTCATCTCCTCTATGGGCACGTTCTTCGTTTCCGGCAACAAGTACAGCACGAACGCCGACATCACCACCACCCACGCCGAGAAGAAGGCGAAGATACCATACTTGAGATGGCACAGCATCGACAGGAATGCTTGCGCGATGACGAAGGTGAAGAGCAGGTTCACGCACACCGTTACGCTCTGCCCGGCCGACCGGACCTCGAGCGGGAATGTTTCGCTCGGTATCAGCCACCCTAATGGCCCCCAGGACCACGCGAAGGAGGAGACGAATGTGCAGACCATCAGAACCACAAGCACCGCGAACCCCTTGCTCAGCTGGTCGGAGTGGTTCGTCACCTTGATCCCCAGCAACACCGCGATCAGCGTCTGCGACAAGAACATCTGCACACCGGCCTCCAGAAGCAGCGCCCTCCGTGCCACCCGGTCCACTGGATATATGGATACTACAGTGGATAGCACGTTCACTGCGCCGGTGATCACTGCCGAGTACAATGAGGCGTCGCTCTTGAACCCCAGCGTGTTGAAGAGCACTGGCGCGTAGAACATGATCGCATTGATGCCGGTAAACTGCTGGAATATCTGCAATTCAACGACGTTGGCGTTAGAGCATATGGTAGAGAAAGCAAAGTCCAAATCCGTGACGGATAATGAGTACTAGAATTAGTACCTGGAGAGCAATGGCAATGATGAGCTGAGGGCGATGGCGGCGCTTGAGGAGCTTGCGGAAGGGGTGCTTGACTTGCTGGGCGACGCGGCTGGCCTCGAGGATCTCGGCGAATTCGGGTTCTACATTGCTTGTCCCGCGGATTTTCTTGAGCACGGCCTTGCCTTCCTCAAGGCGGCCGCGCTCGATAAGACTGTTGGGAGTGTCAACAGTTAGAATTTGAACTATAAATCATCTACATTTATGTATAAGGACATGTAGACGTACATGTATTGCATGAAATTATTGTATATATATTTCTATTATATGGTATAGAGACCCAATTGAGGTGATCTATTTAATTTAGGGTCTTTGTCATCTAAAGTATAAGTGTGGTGGCTGAATTGTAAATGTGTAGAATTCCTGGGGTTTAATTGTTAATTATTGATGGACTAATTAACAATTAACCCATTAAGATTTATGGGTATGGTTAACCCATTAAGATTTATGGGTGTGGTCCCTGACTGTGAAATTTAGTATATAAGGAAAAGGGATTGAGAAACCCTAGACATCCATCAGTCGTCAAATTCCAAACAGTCAGAAGACCTCCTCCCAAAACCTAACTCCTCCAGCGCCGCCATCTTCTTCCTAAGCACCGCCTCCGGTGACTTCGCCTTCTTCGCAGCCGGAGCGCAGTGGACTTGATCGGGTTTTAGGCTTCATTAATCTACCCAATGGAATCAGGTACGCTTCCGTGTTCTTCATTTTTCTCAAAGATCTAACATAAATATTTCTGAATTGTCAATGGCATGTTCCATGAATCTCTTACAAGTGGCATCAGAGCCAATTTTCATGTTGGATTTTTTGAGAATAGAAAATTAGTATTAGACTTCCAAAACTCTCCATCTTCTTCCCCGGTCGTCCGCTGTGCTCCGGCGGCCGGCAGCGAAGGTGGCAACGTGCGGTTCGGCAGCATGCGGCGTTGATGCGAGCGGGCGTCGTGCGCAGGCAGCACGGACCCGTCGGGAGCGGCCGGTGGCGTGCGCACGACCGCGTAGGCCGGGGTCCGCTGGCAAGCTGCTGCGCCGACGGCTCGGGCGGCGGCGGCGTGCGGGTCCGCTGGCATGCTGCTGCGCCGACGGCTCGGGCGGCGACGGCGTGCGGGTCCGCTGGCATGCTGCTGCGCGGACGGCTTGGGCGGCGGCGGCGTGCGGGTCCGCTGGCATGCTGCTGCGCGGACGGCTCGGGCGGCGGCGGCGTGCGGGTCCGCTGGCATGCTGCTGCGCGGACGGCTCGGGCGGCGGCGGCGTGCGGGTCCGCTGGCATGCTGCTGCGCAGGCGGCTAGGGCTGCGGCGGTGGCTACATGACTGCGCGCCGGCCGGACGGCGTGATGGCCTGGCGGCGGCGGCGGCGGCGGCATTAGGGTTAGGGTTTGAGGATGGAGAAGATGATTAGTTTTGGTTTTGGTTTAATTTAAAGTTGGTTTTGGTTTAAATTTAGTTTAAATTGAATGGTTTTGGTTTAATTCAAATGATGAATTCAGTTACTAATATTTTTTATTTAATTTGGTTCAAGCAATATATTGCCAAAGTAACCTCTATTGTGTAGATTGAATTAAACTAAAAATATTAGGAAGGCATTACATGCTTGAAGTTTCATGCGGGTAATAACCGATCCAAAGGAAGGTTATTATTTGGCCGAAATTAAAGCATACATTACATGCTTGAAGTTTAATGCGGGTAATAACCAGCCCAAATGAAGGTTATTATTTGGCCAAAATTAAAGCAGACATTACATGCTTGAAGTTTCATGCGGGTAATAACCAGCCCAAAGGAAGGTTATTATTTGGCTGAAATTAAAGCATATTTGTGGTAATAATATGTGACAATTATTTGGTTTTATCCATGTGGGTAATAAGTCGGTCCAAAGAAAGGCTTATTATTTGACAGGACTTTATTATCAATATTTGATTGCCACACCAAGAGTACCACTTGCAAATTGAATTTTGTCCAAAGACTTAATTTCAATGTTGTGCTAGGTATCTTGAGATGAGATTTAATTCTTTTTTGTGAGCAGATTGTGTTTTGAATTTTTATTCTCTTTCAGTTGACTTTGTGAATGATTCTGCTGTCATTGCCAATATCAATGGCATTCCAGTGCTCAATGGGAGCAATTTTAAGACTTGAAAAAATAAGGTAACTATAGTCTTGGGATGTATGGAACTTGACCTAGTATTGAGGGAGTCACGTCCTGCACCTCTTAGGAAAGCTTTTGAGAGGTGGGAACGCTCTAACCGCTTGAGTCTTATGATAATGAAAAATGCTATCCCAGAGACATTTTTGGACACTATGTCTGAGGAGACTGATGCTAAAAGGTTCCTTGAAACCCTTGAAAAGCGCTATATGAAAAGCGATAAGGCGGAAACAAGTACGGTCTTAAGAAAACTTGTTTCCATGAGGTACAAGGGTAACGGGAACATAAGGGAATATATTCTCGAAATGTTTAATCTTGCAAGGAAATTAAAAACACTAAAATTAGAGCTTTCGGAAGACTTGCTCATTCATTTAGTGTTGATTTCTCTTCCTCCACAATTCAGTCAATTTGAAGTGAGCTATAATTGTCAGAAGGAGAAATGGACAATGAATGAGCTCATTTCTCATTTAGTGCAAGAGGAAGACAGGATGAAACACAATAAAATCGAGAGTGCTCATTTGGCATCATCTTCTTACGGAAAAGGCAAGAAGAGAAAAACTAAAGATGTTGCGGTGAAGGAACTGCAAAAGAAGCCGAAAAATACGTCCGAGGGACATAAGGAAAAGAAATGCTTCTTTTGCAAGGACTCTTCCCATTTTAAGAAAGATTGTGCCAAATTTCACGCTTGGCGAGTGAAGAAAGGTACATCTTTTGCTCTTGTTAATTCAGAAGTTAATTTAGTTTCAGTGCCTAGATATACTTGGTGGTTGGATTCGGCTACCACAACTCACATACGTATATCTATGCAGGGTTGCCTGAACTCCCGACAGCCAAATGATGACGAGAAGTACATCTATATGGGGGCTGGAAAAGGGGTTGAAGTTGTGGGCATTGGGACTTTTCGGTTGTTATTACGTACTGGTTTTTATTTAGAATTAAATAATACATTTATTGTTCCGTCTTTTAGACGAAATTTGATATCCATTTCTATTTTGGACAAAGAAGGATTTGTTTGTTCATTTGGTAATAGAAAATGTGATATTTATTTTAATTCTGTGTTGTATGGAACCAGTCATTTAACTGATAATGACAACCTTTATTTGCTTCATATAGAAAGTTCCCACAGTGAGTCCCATAATACTGAAACAAAAGGCACTAAACGCAAATTTTCAAATGAAAATTCCTTTAAATTATGGCATAAGCGTTTGGGTCATATCTCTAAAAGGAGAATTGACAGACTTGTGTCAGAAGGAATTCTTGAAAAAACTTGATGATTCATATCATAATATTTGTGTTGAGTGTATAAAGGAAAAAACTACAAATAAGAGCAAAGTAGGAGCTGAGAGAGCTAAGGAAGTCTTAGACTTGATACATACAGATATTTGTGGACCGTTCCCTACAGCTTCTTGGAATGGTCAATAATATTTTATCACATTCATAGATGATTACTCTCGATATTGCTACCTATATTTAATTCATGAGAAATCACAAGCATTGGATGTTTTTAAGTTGTTCAAAGCCGAAGTTGAAAACCAACATGGTATATCAATTAAGGCTATAAGATCTGATTGTGGTGGTGAATACTACGAAAAGTACAACAGATCAGGTGAACAACGTCCAGGTCCATTTGCTAGATTTCTTAGTGAGTGTGGGATCGTTCCTCAATACACCATGCCGGGTTCTCCGAACATGAATGGTGTAGCTGAGAGACGAAATAGAACCCTTAAGGATATGGTACGAAGTATGATTTTTGGTACAACTTTACCTCACTCACTATGGGGAGATGCATTAAAGACCGCAATGTATATTCTCAATAGAGTTCCTACAAAAACTGCTAACAAAACCCCTTATGAGTTATGGATGGGTAAGAAACCTATCTTAAAGCACTTACGAGTTTGGGGATGTCCAGCTGAAGCAAGGCCTTATAAGCCAAATGAAAAGAAACTGGATGCAAGAACTGTTAGTAGTTATTTTGTAGGATATGCTAAAAGATCACGGGGGTTTAAATTCTACGATCCTAAAACAAGAACATTTTTTGAGACGGGAAATGCTCGGTTCTTTGAGGATGTTGAGTTTGGGGGGGAAGATAATGTTAAAGGTTTTGTGTTTGAGAAGGAGTTGGAAAATATTCCTTTTCCTACAGTAGTTGTTGATCATGATCAAGCTTTCATTCCTAACATGATTCAACAACATCCGGTACAAATCCAAGACAATGCTGAACTTCCAACTCATCAAGATCATCCAGTTATTCCTCAATCCATTATACATGAGAAAAATGTGGATCAAACTCAACATACTCAAATTCAAGAAAAGCCTGTGCCTTTAAGAAGATCCACTAGAGAAAGGAGAAAAGCAATTTCAGATGATTATGTTGTTTTTCTTCAGGAACATGAGAATAACATTGGCTTAGAGGGAGAGGATCCCCTCACCTTCCATGAAGCAGTCAATGGTTCCAACTCTCAAAAGTGGATTAATGCCATGGGTGAGGAAATGCAATCCATGAAAGACAATGACGTTTGGGATCTTGTTTCATTGCCTGAAGGTGTGAAACCTATTGGTTGTAAATGGATTTTTAAAACCAAAAGGGATTCACATGGTAATGTAGAAAGATATAAAGCTCGTCTTGTCGCCAAAGGATTCACCCAAAAGGAAGGCATTGACTATAAAGAGACTTTCTCTCCAGTTTCTTCGAAAGACTCTTTTAGGATCATCATGGCACTTGTAGCGCATTTTGATTTTGAGTTACATCAGATGGATGTAAAGACCGCTTGTCTTAATGGAGACATTGAGGAAACAATTTATATGTTACAACCGGAGGGGTTGGATTCCAACGAATCTAGCCAATTGGTTTGTAAACTTAAGAAATCCATCTATGGGCTTAAGCAAGGTTCCCGTCAATGGTATCAAAAGTTTCATCAGGTTGTTCTCTCATTTGGGTTTAAAGTGAACCCTGTTGAATATTGTGTATACCATAAGTTCAGTGGGAGTAGATTTATTTTCTTAATCTTATATGTGGATGATATTTTGCTTGCTAGTAGTGATGTAGAATTGCTTCGAGAAACCAAGAAATTTCTTTCGGAACAATTTAAAATGAAAGATCTTGGTGAAGCATCCTTCGTATTAAGGATCCAAATTCATCGTGATCGTTCATGAGGAGTTTTAGGATTATCACAGAAGGGTTACATCGAAAGTCTATTAAAACGATTTAGCATGCAAAATTGCAGGCCACATGATACCCCCATGTCTAAAGGAGATAAATTTAGTTTGAACCAGTGTCCCAAAACTGATATTGATTCCAAGTTTATGGAAAATATTCCTTACGCATCAGCGGTAGGGAGCTTTATGTATGCGCAGGTTTGCACTCGTCCGGACCTCGCATATATTGTTGGAATGCTTGGTAGATATCAAGCTAATCCAGGAAGAGAACATTGGGTAGCAGCCAAAAGAGTCTTCAGATACTTACAACGCACAAAGGATTTAATGCTCACATATGGGAAGTCGGATAGACTTGACATCATTGGGTTTTCTGATTCCGATTTTGCTGGATGCCAAGACAGTCGTAAATCGACATCTGGCTATCTTTTTTTGCTAGTTGGAGGTGCAGTTTCATGGAAGAGTGTCAAACAAACACTCATTGCATCTTCCACTATGGAGGCTGAATTTGTAGCTTGTCATGAGGCATCTAATCAAGTTATGTGGCTGCGAAACTTTGTTTCAGGACTGCAAATAGTTAATGGTATTGAAAGGCCACTTAAGTTGCACTGTGACAGTAGAGCAGCAGTCTTGTACTCAAATAACAACAGAAGCTCTTCAAAATCTAAGCATATAGATATTAAGTTCCTTGTTGTGAAGGAAAGAATTCAGAGTGGGTTAATTAGTATTGAGCATGTAGGAACAAACTCTATGATTGCAGATCCGCTCACTAAGGCATTAGCACCCAAGGCCTTTCATGATCATGTTACAAATAGGGGTGTTGTTGCATTTGATGCCATTTGATTTAGTGGGAGTTTGTGTTTTTATTTATGCTTGGTACTGTACTTAATGTCATGACATTAATAAATTATTCAGTTATTTTCAGTTTTCATTGTTTACTCTGAATTTTGATGTCATTTGGTTAAAGTTGGACCAGTTGGAAATAGCCATGTGCAGATCACATTACATGTAATTTTCATGCTACACATCCACACTTGATTTATGTCATTTAGTTAAATTGATGCATGAGATTAATGTGGGTTTAGTTGCAAACAATAGCAACGACTGCCTCTTTAGTCCTTGTGTTAGTGAGACTAATGGACGGAATCGGTTTAGATGACTTTTCTAGTTGTGTACACATTAAAGATGTAGAGATGTATATGCAATAGAAGTTATATTTACATGGTTATATATAGTCAAAGTGGGAGATTGTTAGAATTTGGACTATAAATCATGTACATTTATGCATAAGGACATGTAGACGTACATGTATTGTATAAAGTTATTGTATATATATTTCTATTATA
>RXID01022169.1:0-11066 GCA_005019695.1 Trichopus zeylanicus subsp. travancoricus | reverse complement strand
AGTTTCAGGTCCAAGAAGTGCATGATAAATACCGCCAACGCCTAAGACTGCAAAAAGAAATAAAGGGAAGTATTCCAGATACAAAGTAGGGAAAAGTGTTTATAACTCCCTGTGAAGAAAAAATATGGTGGAGTAAGTGATGTTTACATCAATTGATGAAAGTGCACAATGCAACAAAATGCATGTTGGGTCTTTGAAAGAGTTCGAATCATTTTGACAATATAATAATAAGTTTGATCTGTTTTAGAAAGAAGGTCTATGGTTGAAATCCGTATAGCCCAAATAGATTGTATTTTTGTATAGATATTCTATTTGAGTTTATAATAGTTTTCATCTCCTTATTTTATTTATGGACAAACCGACTGATTAGCTGATCTATAGAACTGAAAGAGAATCAATCTATTGAAATGAAAGTATTACGTAGTTATGTATGTATAGGGATAAGAAAAAAATAATCCACTCTAACAAATTCTATTGGTATTTGTCAAATCTGCCATAACCTAAGATGTCCATACTTATTTATTTTTATTCAAGAGTTTCAGGCCGAAGAAGTGCATGATAAATACCGGCAAAGCCTACGACTGTAGAAGAAATTATGTGAAGTATTCCAGATAGAAAGTAGGGAAAAGTGTTTATAACTCCCTCTGAAGAAAAAATATGGTGGAGTAAGTGATGTTTACATCAATTGATGAAAGAGCACAATGCAACAAAATGCATGTTGGGTCTTTGAAACAGTTCGAATCATTTTCACAATATAATAATAAGTTTGATCTGTTTTACAAAGAAGGTCTATGGTTCAAATCCGTATAGCCCTAATAGATTGTATTTTTGTATAGATATTCTATTTGAGTTTATAATAGTTTTCATCTCCTTATTTCATTTATGGACAAACCGACTGATCCGCTGATCTATAGAAATGAAAGACAATCAATCTATAGAAATGAAAGTATTACGTAGTTATGTATGTATAGGGATAAGAAAAAAATAATCCACTCTAACAGATCCTATTGGTATTTGTCAAATATGGCATAACCTAAGATGTCCATACTTATTTATTTTTATTCAAGAGCTTCAGGTCCAAGAAGTGCATGATAAATACCGCCAAAGCCTAAGACTGCAGAAGAAATTACGTGAAGTACTCCAGATACAAAGTAGGGAAAGGTGTTTATAACTCCCTGTGAAGAAAAAATATGGTGGAGTAAGTGATGTTGACATCAATTGATGAAAGAGCACAATGCAACAAAATGCATGTTGGGTCTTTGAAACAGTTCGAATCATTTTGACAATATAATAATAAGTTTGATCTGTTTTACAAAGAAAGTCTATGGTTCAAATCCGTATAGCCCTAATAGATTGTATTTTTGTATAGATATTCTGTTTGAGTTTATAATAGTTTTAATCTCCTTATTTTATTTATGGACAAAGTGACTGATCGGCTGATCTATAGAAATGAAAGACAATCAATCTATAGAAATGAAAGTATTACATAGTTATGTATGTATAGGGATAAGAAAAAATAATCCGCTCTAACAGATCCTTTTGATATTTGTCAAATCTGGCATAACCTAAGATGTCAATATTTATTTTTATTCAAGAATTTCAGGTCCAAGAAGTGCATGATAAATACCGCCAAAGCCTAAGACTGCAGAAGAAATTAAGTGAAGTACTCCAGATACAAAGTAGGGAAATGTGTTTATAACTCCTTGTGAAGAAAAAATATGGTGGAGTAAGTGATGTTTACATCAATTGATGAAAGAGCACAATGCAACAAAATGCATGTTGGGTCTTTGAATCTGTTCGAATCTTTTTGACAATATAATAATAAGTTTGATCTGTTTTAGAACGAAGGTCTATGGTTCAAATCTGTATAGCCCTAATAGATTGTATTTTTGCATAGATATTCTATTTGAGTTTAGAATAGTTTTCATCTCCTTATTTTATTTATGGACAAACCGACTGATCAGCTGATCTATAGAAATGAAAGACCATCAATCTATAGAAATGAATGAATTACATAGTTATTTATGTATAGGGATAAGAAAAAAATAATCCACTCTAACAGATCCTATTGGTATTTGTCAAATCCGGCATAACCTAAGATGTCCATACTTATTTATTTTTATTCAAGAATTTCAGGTCCAAGAAGTGCATGAGAAATACCGCCAAAGCCTAAGACTGCAGAAGAAATTAAGTGAAGTTTTCCGGATACAAAGGTGGGAAACGTGTTTATAACTCCCTGTGAAGAAAAAATATGGTGGAGTAAGTGATGTTTACATCAATTGATAAAGGAGCACAATGCAACAAAATGCATGTTGGGTCTTTGAAACAGTTCGAATCATTTTGACAATATAATTATAAGTTTGATCTGTTTTACAATGAAGGTCTATGGTTCAAATCCGTATAGCCCTAATAGATTGTATATTTGTATAGATATTCTATTTGAGTTTATAATAGTTTTCCTCTCCTTATTTTATTTATGGACAAACCGACTGATCAGCTGATCTATAGAAATGAAAGACAATCAATCTATAGAAATGAAAGTATTACGTAGTTATGTATGTATAGGGGATAAGAAAAAAATAATCCACTCTAACAGATCCTATTGGTATTTGTCAAATCTGGCATAACCTAAGATGTCCATACTTATTTATTTTTATTCAAGAGTTTCAGGTCCAAGAAGTGCATGAGAAATACCGCCAAAGCCTAAGACTGCAGAAAAAATTAAGTGAAGTATTCCAGATACAAAGAGGGAAAAGTGTTTATAACTCCCTGTGAAGAAAAAATATGGTGGAGTAAGTGATGTTTACATCAATTGATGAAAGAGCACAATGCAACAAAATGCATGTTGGGTCTTTGAAATAGTTCGAATCATTTTGACAATATAATAATAAGTTTGATCTATTTTACAAAGAAGGTCTGTGTTTCAAATCCGTATAGCCCTAATAGATTGTACTTTTGTATAGATATTCTATTTGAGTTTATAATACTTTTCCTCTCCTTATTTTATTTATGGACAAACCGACTGATCAGCTGATCTATAGAAATGAAAGACAATCAATCTATAGAAATGAAAGTATTACGTAGTTATGTATGTATAGGAATAAGAAAAAAATAATCCAATCTAACAGATCCTATTGTTATTTGTCAAATCTGGCATAACCTAAGATGTCCATACTTATTTATTTTTATTCAAGAGTTTCAGGTCCAAAAAGTGCATGATAAATATCGCCAAAGCCTAAGACTGCAGAAGAAACAAAGTGAAGTATTCCAGATACAAAGTAGGGAAGAGTGTTTATAACACCCTGTGAAGAAAAAATATGGTGGAGTAAGTGATGTTTACATCAATTGATGAAAGAGCACAATGCGACAAAATGCATGTTGGGTCTTTGAAACAGTTCTAATCATTTTGACAATATAATAATGAGTTTGATCTGTTTTAGAAAGAAGGCCTATTGTTCAAATCCGTATAGCCCAAATAGATTGTATTTTTGTACAGATATTTTATTTGTGTTTATAATAGTTTTCATCTCCTTATTTTATTTATGGACAAGCCGACTGATCAGCTAATCTAAAGAAATGAAAGACAATCAATCCATAGAAATGAAAGTATTACATAGTTATGTATGTATAGGGATAAGAAAAAAATAATCCACTCTAACAGATCCTATTGGTATTTGTCAAATCTGGCATAACCTAAGATGTCCAAACTTATTTATTTTTATTCAAGAATTTCAGGTCCAAGAAGTGCATGAGAAATACCGGCAAAGCCTAAGACTGCAGAAGAAATTAAGTGAAGTTTTCCGGATACAAAGGTGGGAAACGTGTTTATAACTCCCTGTGAAGAAAAAATATGGTGGAGTAAGTGATGTTTACATCAATTGATGAAGGAGCACAATGCAACAAAATGCATGTTGGGTCTCTGAAACAGTTCGAATCATTTTGACAATATAATTATAAGTTTGATCTGTTTTATAATGAAGGTCTATGGTTCAAATCCGTATAGCCCTAATAGATTGTATATTTGTATAGATATTCTATTTGAGTTTATAATAGTTTTCCTCTCCTTATTTTATTTATGGACAAACCGACTGATCAGCTGATCTATAGAAATGAAAGACAATCAATCTATAGAAATGAAAGTATTACGTAGTTATGTATGTATAGGGATAAGAAAAAAATAATCCACTCTAACAGATCCTATTGGTATTTGTCAAATCTGGCATAACCTAAGATGTCCATACTTAGTTATTTTTATTCAAGAGTTTCAGGTCCAAGAAGTGCATGATAAATACCGCCAAAGCCTAAGACTGCAGAAGAAATTAAGTGAAGTATTCCAGATACAAAGTAGGGAAAGGTGTTTATAACTGCCTGTGAAGAAAAAAATATGGTGGAGTAAGTGATGTTTACATCAATTGATGAAAGAGCACAATGCAACAAAATGCATGTTGGGTCTTTGAAACAGTTCTAATCATTTTGACAATATAATAATGAGTTTGATCTGTTTTAGAAAGAAGGCCTATGGTTCAAATCCGTTATAGCCCAAAATAGATTGTAATTTGTGTACAGATATTTTATTATAGATATTCTATTTGAGTTTATAATACTTTTCCTCTCCTTATTTTATTTATGGACAAACCGACTGATCAGCTGATCTATAGAAATGAAAGACTATCAATCTATAGAAATGAAAGTATTACGTAGTAATGTATGTATAGGGATATGAAAAAAATAATCCACTCTAACAGATCCTATTGGTATTTTTCAAATCTGGCATAACCTAAGATGTCCATACTTATTTATTTTTATTCAAGAGTTTCAGGTCCAAGAAGTGCATGATAAATATCGCCAAAGCCTAAGACTGCAGAAGAAATTAAGTGAAGTATTCCAGATACAAAGTAGGGAAAAGTGTTTATAACTCCCTGTGAAGAAAAAATATGGTGGAGTAAGTGATGTTTACATCAATTGATGAAAGAGCACAATGCGACAAAATGCATGTTGGGTCTTTGAAACAGTTCTAATCATTTTGACAATATAATAATGAGTTTGATCTGTTTTAGAAAGAAGGCCTATTGTTCAAATCCGTATAGCCCAAATAGATTGTATTTTTGTACAGATATTTTATTTGTGTTTATAATAGTTTTCATCTCCTTATTTTATTTATGGACAAGCCGACTGATCAGCTAATCTAAAGAAATGAAAGACAATCAATCCATAGAAATGAAAGTATTACATAGTTATGTATGTATAGGGATAAGAAAAAAATAATCCACTCTAACAGATCCTATTGGTATTTGTCAAATCTGGCATAACCTAAGATGTCCAAACTTTTTTATTTTTATTCAAGAATTTCAGGTCCAAGAAGTGCATGAGAAATACCGCCAAAGCCTAAGACTGCAGAAGAAATTAAGTGAAGTTTTCCGGATACAAAGGTGGGAAACATGTTTATAACTCCCTGTGAAGAAAAAATATGGTGGAGTAAGTGATGTTTACATCAATTGATGAAGGAGCACAATGCAACAAAATGCATGTTGGGTCTCTGAAATAGTTCGAATCATTTTGACAATATAATTATAAGTTTGATCTGTTTCACAAAGAAGGTCTATGGTTCAAATCCGTATAGCCCTAATAGGTTGTATTTTTGTATAGATATTCTATTTGAGTTTATAATAGTTTTCATCTCCTTATTTTATTTATGGACAAACCGACTGATCAGCTGATCTATAGAAATGAAAGACAATCAATCTATAGAAATGAAAGTATTACGTAGTTATGTATGTATAGGGATAAGAAAAAAATAATCCACGCTAAGAGATCCTATTAGTATTTGTCAAATCTGGCATAACCTAAGATGTCTATACTTATTTATTTTTATTCAACAGTTTCAGGTCCAAGTAGTGCATAATAAATTCCGCCAATGCCTAAGACTGCAGAAAAAATTAAGTGAAGTTTCCCGAAACAATAACAAGGATGGGAAAAGTTGTGATAACTCCCTGTGAAGAAAATATTGGGGAGTAAGTATGTTGACATCAATTGATGAAAGAGCACAATGCAACAAATGCATGTTGGGTCTTTAAACAGTTTTCTAATCATTTTGACAATAATAATAATGATCTGATCTGTTTTAGAAAGAAGGCCTATTGTTCAAATCCGTATAGCCCAAATAGATTGTATTTTTGTACAGATATTTTATTTGTGTTTATAATAGTTTTCATCTCCTTATTTTATTTATGGACAAGCCGACTGATCAGCTAATCTAAAGAAATGAAAGACAATCAATCCATAGAAATGAAAGTATTACATAGTTATGTATGTATAGGGATAAGAAAAAAATAATCCACTCTAACAGATCCTATTGGTATTTGTCAAATCTGGCATAACCTAAGATGTCCAAACTTATTTATTTTTATTCAAGAATTTCAGGTCCAAGAAGTGCATGAGAAATACCGGCAAAGCCTAAGACTGCAGAAGAAATTAAGTGAAGTTTTCCGGATACAAAGGTGGGAAACGTGTTTATAACTCCCTGTGAAGAAAAAATATGGTGGAGTAAGTGATGTTTACATCAATTGATGAAGGAGCACAATGCAACAAAATGCATGTTGCGTCTTTCAAACAGTTCGAATCATTTTGACAATATAATTATAAGTTTGATCTGTTTTACAATGAAGGTCTATGGTTCAAATCCGTATAGCCCTAATAGATTGTATATTTGTATAGATATTCTATTTGAGTTTATAATAGTTTTCCTCTCCTTATTTTATTTATGGAAAAACCGACTGATCAGCTGATCTATAGAAATGAAAGACAATCAATCTATAGAAATGAAAGTATTACGTAGTTATGTATGTAGAGGGATAAGAAAAAAATAATCCACTCTAACAGATCCTATTGGTATTTGTCAAATCTGGCATAACCTAAGATGTCCATACTAATTTATTTTTATTCAACAGTTTCAGGCCCAAGAAGTGCATGATAAAAAGTGCCAAAGCCAAAGACTGCAGAAGAAATTAAGTGAAGTATTCCAGATACAAAGTAGGGAAAAGTGTTTATAACTCCCTGTGAAGAAAAAATATGGTGGAGTAAGTGATGTTTACATCAATTGATGAAAGAGCACAATGCAACAAAATGCATGTTGGTTCTTTCAAACAGTTCGAATCCTTTTGACAATATAATAATAAGTTTGATCTGTTTTACAAAGAAACTCTATGGTTCAAATCCGTATAGCCCTAATAGACTGTATTTTTGTATAGATATTCTATTTGAGTTTATAATAGTTTTCATCTCCTTATTTTATTTATGGACAAACCGACTGATCAGCTGATCTATAGAAATGAAAGACAATCAATCTATAGAAATGAAAGTATTACGTAGTTATGTATGTATAGGGATACGAAAAAAAATAATCCACTCTAACAGATCCTATTGGTATTTGTCAAATCTGGCATAACCTAAGATGTCCATACTAATTTATTTTTATTCAACAATTTCAGGTCCAAGAAGTGCATGATAAAAAGTGCCAAAGCCTAAGACTGCAGAAGAAATTAAGTGAAGTATTCCAGATACAAAGTAGGGAAAAGTGTTTATAACTCCCTGTGAAGAAAAAATATGGTGGAGTAAGTGATGTTTACATCAATTAATGGAAGAGCACAATGCAACAAAATGCATGTTGCGTCTTTCAAACAGTTCGAATCATTTTGACAATATAATAATAAGTTTGATCTGTTTTAGAAAGAAGGTCTATGGTTCGAATCCGTATAGCCCTAATAGATTGTATTTTTGTATAGATATTCTATCTGAGTTTATAATAGTTTTCATCTCCTTATTTTATTTATGGACAAACTGACTGATCGGCTGATCTATAGAAATGAAAGACAATCAATCTATCGAAATGAAAGTATTACGTAGTTATGTATGTATAGGGAGAAGATAAAGTAATCCACTCTAACAGATCCTATTGGTATTTGTCAAATCTGGCATAACCTAAGATGTCCATATTTATTTTTATTCAAGAGTTTCAGGTCCAAAAAGTGCATGATAAATACCGCCAAAGCCTAAGACTGCAGCAGAATTAACGAAGTCTCCCGAATACACAGTAAGGCAAGGGTGTTATAACTCCCTGTGAAGGAAAAATATGGTATAGTAAGATATGTTTACATCAATTGATGAAAGAGCACAATGCAACAAAATGCATGTTGGGTCTTTGAAACAGTTCGAATCATTTTGACAATATAATAATATGTTTGATCTGTTTTAGAAAGAAGGTCTATGGTTCAAATCCGTATAGCCCTAATAGATTGTATTTTTGTATAGATATTCTATTTGAGTTTATAATAGTTTTCATCTCCTTATTTAATTTATGGACAAACCGACTGATCAGCTGATCTATAGAAATGAAAGACAATCAAAGTATAGAAATGAAAGTATTACGTAGTTATGTATGTATAGGGATAAGAAAAAAAGAATCCACTCTAACAGATCATATTGGTATTTGTCAAATCTGGCATAACCTAAGATATCCATACTTATTTATTTTTATTCAAGAGTTTCAGCTCCAAGAAGTGCATGATAAATACCGCCAAAGCCTAAGACTGCAGAAGAGATTAAGTGAAGTATTCGAGATACAAAGTAGGGAAAGGTGTTTATAACTCCCTGTGAAGAAAAAATATGGTGGAGTAAGTGATGTTTACATCAATTGATGAAAGAGCACAATGCAACAAAATGCATGTTGGGTCTTTGAAACAGTTCGAATCATTTTGACATTATAATAATAAGTTTGATCTGTATTACAAAGAAGGTCTATGGTTCAAATCCGTATAGCCCTAATAGATTGTATTTTTGTATAGATATTCTATTCGAGTTTATAATAGTTTTCATCTCCTTATTTTATTAATGGACAGACCGACAGATCAGCTGATCTATAGAAATGAAAGACAATCAATCTATAGAAATGAAAGTATTACGTAGTTATGTATGTATAGGGATAAGAAAAAAAATAATCCACTCAACAGATCCTATTTTAAAAATGTGTGTTTGGTATAATGTCAAATATGGCATAACCTAAGATGCCCATACGTATTTAATTTTGATTCAAGAGTTTTTTCTGGATCCAGAAGTGCATGAGAATACCGCCAAAGCCTAGACGGTAGAAGAAATTCAGTGAAGTATTCCAGATACAAGTAGGGAAAGGTGTTTATAACTCCCTGTGAAGAAAAAATATGGTGGAGTAAGTGATGTTTACATCAATTGATGAAAGAGCACAATGCAACAAAATGCATGTTGGCTCTTTGAAACAGTTCGAATCATTTTGACAATATAATAATAAGTTTGATCTGTTTTACAAAGAAGGTCTATGGGTCAAATCCGTATAGCCCTAATAGATTGTATTTTTGTATAGATATTCGAGTTGATTTTATAATGAGTTTTTTTCATCTCCCTTTATCTTATTTTATGGACAACCGACTGTCGATGATCTAATAGAATGAAAAGACAATCAATCTTATAGAAGAAGTATCGTAGTTTTTTGTATGTATAGGGATAAAGAGAAAAATATCCACTCTAACAGATCCTATTGGTATTTTGTCAAATCTGGCATAACCTAAGATGTCCATACTTATTTATTTTTATTCAAGAGTTTCAGGTCCAAGAAGTGCATGATAAATACCGCTAAAGCCTAAGACTGCAGAAGAAATTAAGTGAAGTATTCCAGATACAAAGTAGGGAAAGGTGTTTATAACTCCCTGTGAAGAAAAAGTATGGTGGAGTAGGTGATGTTTACATTAATTGATGAAAGAGCACAATGCAACAAAATGCATGTTGGGTCTTTGAAACAGTTCGAATCATTTTGACAATATAATAATAAGTTTGATCTGTTTTACAAAGAAGGTCTATGGTTCAAATCCGTATAGCCCTAATAGATTGTATTTTTGTTTAGATATTCTATTTGAGCTTATAATAGTTTTCATCTCCTTATTTTATTTATGGACAAACCGACTGATCAGCTGATCTATAGAAATGAAAGACAATCAATCTATATAAATGAAAGTATTACGTAGTTATGTATGTATAGGGATAAGAAAAAAATAATCCACTCTAACAGATCCTATTGGTATTTGTCAAATCTGGCAGATCGGAAGAGGTCCATAACTAAGTGATTTTATTCACAGTATTCAGGTCCTGAAGTGCATGATAAATACCTCCAAATCCTAAGACTGCAGAAGAAATTAAGTGAAGTTTTCCAGATACAAAGTAGGGAAAGGTGTTTATAACTCCCGGTGAAGAAGAAATATGGTGGAGTAAGTGATGTTTACATGAATTGATGAAAGAGCACAATGCAACGAAATGCATGTTGGGTCTTTGAAACAGTTCGAATCATTTTAACAATATAATAATAAGTTTGATCTATATTACAAAGAAGGTCTATGGTTCAAATCCGTATAGGCCTAATAGATTGTATTTTTGTATAGATATTCTACTTGAGTTTATAATAGTTTTCATCTACTTATTTTATTTATGGACAAACTGACTGATCGGCTGATCTATAGAAATGAAAGACAATCAATCTATAGAAATGAAAGTATTCGTAGTTACGTATGTATAGGTATAAGAAAAAATAATCCACTCTAACAGATCCTATTGGTATTTGTCAAATCTGGCATGACCAAGATGTCCATATTTATTTTTATTCAAGAGTTTCAGATCTAAGAAGTACATGATAAATACCGCCAAAGCCTAAGACTGCAGAAGAAATAAAGCGAAGTACTCCAGATACAAAGTAGGGAAAGGTGTTTATTACTCCCTGTGAAGAAAAAATATGGTGGAGTAAGTGATGTTTACATCAATTGATGAAAGTGCACAATGCAACAAAATGCATGTTGGTTCTTTGAAACAGTTCGAATCATTTTGACAATATAATAATAAGTTTGATCTATTTTACAAAGAAGGTCTATGGTTCAAATTCGTATAGCCCTAATAGATTGTATTTTTGTATAGATATCCTATTTGAGTTTATAATAGTTTTCATCTCCTTCTTTTATTTATGGACAAACCGACTGATCCCTGAGCTATGAAAT
>RXID01022168.1:0-28190 GCA_005019695.1 Trichopus zeylanicus subsp. travancoricus | reverse complement strand
CTGCAGTAGTTATTATAGTAGTAGAAGGGTCATTCGCATTCGTAGTACTAGTATTTGCATTCTCATTCGTAGTAGTGGTAGTAGTGGCAGTAGTATAAGTAAAAGAAATAGTATGAGTGGTAGTAGTAATTGTAGAAGCAATACTAGTAGTAGTAATAGTAGTAATATGAGTAGTAGTAGTTATTATAGTAGCAGTAGTAATTAGTAGTGGCAGTAGTAGTACTAGTAGTAGTAGTGGTGGTGGTGGTGGTGGTGGTAGTGGCAGTAGAAGTAGTAGTAGTATTGGTAATAGTAGTAGTAGTAGTAGAAGAATTTGGAGTAGAACTAGTAGTTGAAGTAGTAGAAGTTGTAGTAGTAGTAGTAGTAGAAGGAGTAGTAGTAGTAGGAGTAGTAGGAGTGGGAGTAGTGGTAGAAGTTGTAACAGAAGTAGTAGCAGCAGCAGTAGCTATGAAATTAGGTGTACTAGTAGCAGTAGGAGTAGTAGTAGTAGGAGGAGAAGTAGTAGTAGTAGTAGTAGTTGTAGTAGTAGTAATAATAGTACTAGTAATATTAGTAGCAGTAGCAGTAGTAGTGGCAGCAGTGGTACTGATAGTTGTAGTAGCAATAGCAGTAGAAGTGATAGCAAAAGTTGATGTAGTATCAATAGCAGTAGCTATAGCTATAGTAGTAGCAGCAGTAGTAGTAGTAGTAGTTGTAATAGTAGTTATTGTTGTTGTTATTTTTGTAGAAGTAGTAGTGGTAGTAGTGGTAGTAGAAGTTTTAGGTGTAGTAGTATAGAAGTAGTAGAAGCAACAATAGTTGTAGTCCTAGAAGAAGTTGTACTCATTGATGTTTAGCAGAAGTAGTAGTAGTTGTGGTAGTAGTAGTAGTAGTGGTAATAATAGCAGTAGTAGCAGTTATAGTAGTTGTAGTGGAAGTAGTAGTAGTAGATGTAATATTAGCTATTGTAGTAGCAGCAGCATTAGTAGTTGTATGATGAGCAATAGTCGTGGTTGTAGTTGCTGTACTAGTAGCAGTAGCAGCAGTAATAGTAGTAGTAGTAGTAGTAGCGGTAGTTGTAGTTGTTGTAGTAGTTGTTGTAGGAGTAGTTATTGTTGTAATAGTAGCAATAGCCGTAGTAGTACTAGTAGCTAAAGCAGTAGTAGCTAAAGTAGTAATAGTCACTGTAGTTGTAGTAGTAGTTATTGTTGTTGTACTAGTAGTGTTAGTAGTAGCAGCAGTAGTAATAGTTATACAAGTCGTCACTGTAGTAGAAGTAGTAGTAGTAGTTGTTGTTGTAGTAGTAGTTGTTGTAGTTGCTGTGGTAGTAGTAGTTGTTGCAGCACTAGTAGTTGTACTTATACAAGTAGTGTTATCTGCAACTGTAGTGCAATAGTAGTAGCAGCAGCAGTAGCAACAGCAGTAATAGTAGTTGTAGCAGCAGCAGCTGTAGTAGTAGTAGTAGTAGCCAAAGTAGTAATTTTGGTAGTAGCAATAGTAGTAGAAGTAGCAGTAATAGTAACAGTAGTAGTTCCAATAGTTACAGTAGTTGTAGCAGTTGTCGTAGTCGTAGAAGTAGTAGTAGGAGGAGGAGAAGTAGAGAAGTAGCAGTAGTAGTATTAGTAGTGATTGTTGTAGTAGTAATAGTAGTAGTGGTTGTAGAAGTAGTAGTAGAAGTAGTAGCAGTGGTTGTAGTAGTGGTAGTAGTAGTAGAAGTAGAAGTAATAGTATAGTAGGAAGACTAGCCATAGTAGCAGCAGTTGGAGCAGTAGTACCATTAGTGGTAGTTGTTGTTGTTATAGTACCAATAGTAGTAGTTATAGCAGAAGTAGTAGCAGTAGTAGCAGTAGAAGTAGTAGTAGTAGTAGTTACAGGCCTAGTATTGATAGCAGCAGTAGCCCTAGTGGCAGTTGTAGTAGTCGTAGTTGTCATAGCAGAAGTAGCAATAGTAGTAGTATTAGTAGTGGTAATAGCAGGAGTAGTAGTAGTAGTAATAATAATAATAGTAGTAGCAGTCCTAGTAGTAGCAGAAGTAGTTTTAGTAGGAGTAGCAGTAGCAGTAGTAGTAGTTATTATTGTGGGAGAAGTATTAGTAGTACCAGAAGTTGAACAAATAGTAGTAATGGTACTAGTAGAAGTAGCCGCAATAATAGTAGTAGTAGTAGCAATGGTAGAGGCCGAAGCTGTAGGAGTAGCAGTAGTAGCAACAATTGTTATAGTAGTAGTTGTAGTAGTAGTGTTTGTGTAGTTGTAGTTGTAGTAGTAGTATTAATGTAGTAGTAGAAGTAGTAGTTGTAGTAGTATAAGTGGTAGTTGGAGAAGAAGTAGTAGTAGCAGTAGTAGTAGTGGTAGAAGCATTAGTAGTAGTAGTATTAGTAGTAGTAGCTACAGTAGTAGCAGTAGGAGTGACTGCAATGGTAATGGGAGAAGTAGTATTAGCTATAGCTGTTGTAGGAGAAGTAGCAGAGTTGTAGTAGTAGCAGCAGTAGTAATAGTAGCAGTAGTAGTAGTAGTCACTGTAGTAGTAGTTGTGGTAGCAAAAGTAGTAGTAGAAGTAGTAGTAGTAGTAGTAGTAGTAGCAGAAGTAGTAGTAGTAGTAGCAGCAGAAGTGGTAGTCCTCGTAGCAACCGTACGAGTACCAGAAGCAGTAGCTGTAGAAGTAGTAGTTGTAGTAGCTAAAGCAGTAGTTACAATCACTACGGTAGTAGCCATAGTAGTCATAGCTGTATTTGGAGTAATAGTAGTATCAATACTAATAGTAGCAGTAGTAGGAGTACTAGTGGCAATAGTAGTAGTAGTATTAGTAGGAGTAGTAGTTGTTGTACTAATAGTAGGAGGAGGAGGAGTAGTAGTAGTAGCGGTAGCGGCAGATGTTTTAGTAATAGAATTAGTAGTAGTAGCAGTAGTAGGAGTAGGTGTAGGGGAAGAAGTAGTACAAGCCGTAGTAGTAGTAGAATTTATAGTAGATTTTGTAGTAGCAGTAGTAGCAGAAGTTGCAATGGTTATAGTTGTAGCAGTAGTAGCTATAGTAGCAGCAGTGGAAGCTGTAGTAATAGTAGTAGCCGTAGCAGTAGTTGTAGTAGCTGAAGTAGTAGTAGTAGGGGAAGTAGTAGTAGTAGTAGTAGGGGTAGTAGTAGTAGGAGTAGTATTATTATTATTAGTAGTGGTAGTTGTAGTAGTGGTAGTAATTGTAGTTATAGAAGTAGTAGTCGTAGTAGTAGTATTAGTAGTAGTGGTAGTAGTAGTGGTAGTAGTAGTGGTTGTAGTAGTTGTAATAGTGCAAGTAGTAGTGGTTGTAGTAGCAGTTGTGTAGCAACAATGGCAACAGTAGTAGTAGTAGTAGTGGAAGTAGTAGTGGCAGTAGTCATAGTAGCAACAATAGCTGGAGTAGTAGTAGTAGCAGTAGTAGTAGCAGTAGGAGTAGTAGTGTTAGTAGTAGTAGTAGTGTTAGTAGCAGTAGCAGTAGTAGTAGTAGAACCAGGAGGAGTGATTGTAGTAGTAGCAACAATCGCAGTAGTAACAATAGTAGAAGCAGCAAAAGTAGCAGCAACAGTAGCATTAGTAGCATCTGTAGTAGTAGGTATCATAGTAGCAGTAGCAGTAGTTGTAGGAGAAGTATTTGTAGTCATAGTAGTAGTAATATAGCAGCAGCAGCAGTAGTAGTAGAATTAGGAGTAGTTGTAGCAGTATTAGCAGTTGCACTAATAGTAGTAGTAGGAGGAGGAGAAGAAGTAGTAGTAGTAAGAGGAGGAGTAGGAGTAGCAGTAATAGTAGTCCTAATAACAGTAGTTGTAGTAGTCGCATTAGTAGCAGCATTAGCCATAGTTGTAGCACATGTAGCAGTTGGAGTTATAGTAGGAGTAGTAGTAATAGCAGGAGTAGTAGCTGTTGTTGTAGGAGAAGCAGTAGTAGCAGTAGTAGTAGGAGTATTAGTAGTGGCAGTAGTGCTAGGAGTAGCAGTAGTAGTGGTTGTGCTTGTAGTAGTAATGGTAGTAGTAAAAGTAGTAGTAGTAGCAGGAGAAGTACTAGTAGTAGTTATAGTAGCAGTAGCAGTAGGAGTAGTTGTTGTAGTAGTAGCTGCAATTGGAGCAATATTAGTAGTAGTAGTAGCAGTAGCAATCATAGTAGTAGCAGTTGTAGTAGTAGTAGTGGTAGTAGGACAAGTACAAGTAGTAGGAGTAGCAGTTGAAGTTGCAGCAGTAGAAGTAGTAGCAATAGCAGTAGTAGTAGGAATATTATTAGTAAAAATACTAGCAGTAGTAGTAGTAGAAGGAGCAATAGTAGTCGTAGTAGTAGTAGAAGCAGCAATAGTAGTAGTAGTAGTAGTAGTAAAAGCAATCATAGTAATAATAGAAGTAGGAGCTGTAGTAGTAGAAGTAGTAGCAGTAGGAGCGTTAGTTGTAGTTTAGCAGTAGTAGCAGTAGTAGTAGTAGCCGTAGTAGCAGTTGGAGCAGTAGTAGTAGTAGCAATAGTAGTAGCTGTAGCAGTAATAGTAGCACTTATAGTAGTAGCATTAGTCGTAGAAGTAGGAGAAGTACCAGCAATAGTAGCAATAGCAGCAGTAGTAGCATTAGTAGTCATTGTAGTACTAGTTGTAGTGAAAGTAGTAGTAGCTGAAATAATAGTAGTAGTTGTTGTTGTAGTACTAGTAGTAGTAGAAGTAGTAGTAGTAGTAGTAGTAGTAGTAGTAGTAGTAGTAGGAGCAGTGGTAGCAGGAGCGGCAGGAACAGTAGTTGTGGAAGTAATAGTAGTAGCAAAAGTAGCCGTTTGTAGTAGTAGTAGTAGTAGTGATAATAGCAGTAGTAAGAACTGTAGTAGTAGTAATAGTAGTAGCAATAATAGCAGTAATAGCATTAGAAGCAATAGTAGTGGTACTAGTAGTAGTAGTAGTAGTTTTAGTAGTTTGGGTAGTAGTAGTAGTTGTAGCCATAGCTATCGTAGTAGTAGTAGTAGTACTAGTACTAGTAAGAGAAGTAGTAGTTGTCGCAGTAGCAGTAATAGTAGCAGTAGTAGTAGAAGTAGTAGTAGTAGGCGTAATAGCAGTAGCAGCAACAGTTGTACGAGGAGTGGTAGTAGTAGTGGAAGAAGCAGTAGTAGCATTAGTAGTAGTAGGAGTAGCAGCTATAGTATTGGTAGTAGTAGTAAAAGTAGTAGTAGTAGTAGTAGAAGTTGTAGTAGGAGTTGTAGTAGTTGCATTAGGCGTAATACTAGTAGCAGTAGTAGAAGTAGCGGTGGTAGTAGTAGGTATAGTAGTAGTACTAGTAGTAATAGTAGTAGTAAAAGTAGTAGTATTAGTAGTAGTAGAAGTAGTTGTAGTTGATCCAGTAGTTCTAGTAGTTGTAGTAATAGTTGCAATAGCAGTAGCAATAGTAGCAGTTGTAGCAGTAGTAATAGTAGCAATAGTAGTACTAGTAATAGTGGAAGTAGTAGTAGTAGGAGGAGAGGTAGTAGTAGTAGTAGTAGTAGTCGTAGTTGTAGTAGGAGTAGTAACAACAGCAATAGTAGTAGTATTAGTTGTAGCATCAACATTAGTAGTTGTTGTAGTAGCAGTAGCAGTAGTGAAAGCATTAGCAATAGTAGTTGGAGTGCTCTTAGCTGTTGTAGAACTAGTAGTTGTAGTAGTAGTAGTAGAAGCAGCAGTTGCAGTAGCAATAGTTGGAATAGTAGTAGTTGTTGTAGAACTGGTAGTAGTAGTAGTAGTAGTCGTAATAATAGTAGTAGTAGCAGTAGTTGTATTAGTAGTAATAATAGAAGAAGTAGAAGTAGCAATAGCAATAGAAGTAGTAGTAGCTTTATTAATTTTAGCAATTGTAGTAGTAGTAGTAGTACTACTAGTAGTAGTAGCAGTCATAGCAGTAGTAGCAACAGCAGTTGTGGTAGTAGTAGAAGTGGTAGTTGCAATAGTAGGAGCAGCAGTAGTAGTAGAAGTAGTAGTTATAGTAGTAACATTAGCATTAGTTGTAGCAGTAGTAGTTGTTGTAGTCGTTGTTATTGTAGGAGAAGTTGTAGTAGTAGTAGTTATCAACGTCGCAGAAGAGGTTGTAGCAATAGTTGTAGTATTTGTTGCTGTGGTAGTAGTGCGAGTAG
Organism: Trichopus zeylanicus subsp. travancoricus; assembly: GCA_005019695.1. Taxonomy (NCBI): domain Eukaryota; kingdom Viridiplantae; phylum Streptophyta; class Magnoliopsida; order Dioscoreales; family Dioscoreaceae; genus Trichopus; species Trichopus zeylanicus. The sequence goes on along the minus strand of RXID01022168.1, from coordinate 22,124 downwards.
TATCAGTTGTGGTAATAGTAGTAGTAGTTTTTTATTGTAACAATAATAGCAGTAGTAGAAGTAGTAGTAGTGATTGTACTAGTAGAAGCAGCAATAGTAGCAGTCGAAGTAGTGGTAGTAGTAGTAGTAGTAGTGGCAATAGTAGTTGTAGTTATAGTAGTAGCAATCGCAGCAATTGCATCGGTTGCGGTAGTAGCTACAATAGTAGTAGTAGCAGAAGTAGTAGTTATCGTAGTACTAGTAGTAGTAGTTGTAGCAGCTGTTGTAGCAGCAGTAGTAGTGGTAGCAGTAGTAGCTACAGTAAAAATAGTAGCATTAGGAGTAGTAGTAGTAGTAGAAGTCGTTATTGTCATAGTAGTTGTAGTAGAAGTCGTAGTTGTCATAGTAGTAGTTGTAGTAGTAATAGTAGTAGTAGTAGTAGGAGTAGTTGTTATTGTTGTTGTTGTTGTTGTTGTTGTTGTAGCAGCAGTAGTAGTAGTCATAGTAGTAATAGAAGTGGTAGTAGCATTAGTAGTTATAGTAGGAGTAGGACTAGTAGCCTTAGTTATAACAGTAGCAACAATAGTACAAGTAGCAGCATAAGTATTAGTAGTAGTAGTTGTAGAAGTTGTGGTAATAGTAGCAACAGCAGTAGTTGTTGTAATAGTTTTAGTAGTAGTAGCATAGTACCAGTAGCGACAGCAGTTTTAGAAGTAGCTATAATTATAGATGTACTAGTAGCAGTAGTAGTAATTGTATTAACAGTAGCAGCAGTTGTACCAGTCTAAGTAGTGGTAGCAGTAGTACCAATAGCAGCCGTAGCAGTCGTAGTAGTAGTCGTAGCAGTCGTAGTAGTCGTAACAACACTAGTAGTAGTACTAGTAATAGTTTTAGAAGTAGTAGTAGTAGTAGTAATTATAGTAGTAGCAGTGGAAGTTGTTGTCGTAATATTAGTAGCAGCAGTAGTAGTAGCTAGAGTAGCAGTAGTAGTAGTTAGAGTAGCAGTAGTAGTAGCAACAGTGATAGTAGAAGGAGAAGTAGCAGTTGTGCCAGTCGTAGTAGTATCCGTAATAGCAGTAGTAGTAGTAGTAGCAGTAGCAGCAGCAGCAGCAGTAGTAGTAGCATTAGCAGTAGTTTTACCATTAGTAGTAGTTGTTGTTGTTATTGTAGAAGAAGCAGTGGTAGTTGTTATTATTGTTATAAGAGAGGTAGTAGTAGTATTAGTGGTAGTAGCAGTAGTATTTGTTGTTGTTCTAGTGTCACTAGTAGTAGAAGTAGTTGTAATAGAAGTAGTAGTAGTAGTTGTTGTAGTAGTAGCAGTAGCAGTAGAAGAAGTAGTAGCAATAGTAATTGTAGTGGTTGTAGCAGTAGCAGTATTTGTTGTAGCAACAGTAGCAGTAGTAGCAGTAGTAGTAGATATAGTAGTAGTTGTAGTAGTAATTGTTGTATCTGTAGAAGCAGTAGTAGTAGTCAAAGTAGTGGTAGCAGTAGTAGCAGTGGCAGCCGTACTAGCAATAGTAGTAGAAGCAGAAGTAGTAGTAGTACTACAAGTAGTAGTAGAAGAGCAAGTAATAGTAGCAGGAGCAGCAGTAGTAGTTGTTGTGTTATAGTAGTAGAAGTACTAGTAGTAATACTCATAGCAACAGCAGTAGTAGTAGCCGCAGTAGTATTAGGTGGAGTTGGTGTAATAGTAGTAACAGTAGTAGTAGTAGCAGTAATAGCAGTATTAGTAGTGGTTGTAGTAATAGTAGTAGTAGTAGTAGTAGTAGTAGTAGTAGTAGTGGTAATTGTAATAGTAGTAGTAGCAATAGTACTAGTCGAAGTAGTGGTAGCTGTATTTGCAGTAGTAGTTATAGCTGTAGAAGTAGTAGTTGTAGTTGTTGTAGTTGTAGTAGTTGTTGTTGTTGTTGTTGTTGCAGTTGTAGTAGTAATAGTAGTAGTAGTAGTAGTAGAAGTAGTAGCAGTAATATTAGTAGCAGTAGTAGTAGTAGCAGTAGTACTAGCATTACTTGGAGTAGCAGTAGTTGTAGTTGGAGTATTAGTAGCAGTAGTAATCGTAGTAAGAGAAGTAGTAATAATGGCAATAGTAGTCATAGTTGTAGTAGTCGTAGTAGTAGTAATAGTGGTAGTAGCATTTGCAGAAGTTGTAGCATTGGCAGTAGTAGTAGTAATAGTTGTTGTTGTTGTTGTAGAAGAAGTTGTAGTTGTAGTTGATATTGTTGTTGTTTGAGAGGTAGTAGTAGTAGTAGTCGTAGTAGTAGTAGCATTTGTATTTGTTGTTGTATTAGTAGCACTAATAGTAGCAAAAGTTGTAATAGTGGTAGTGGTTGTAGTCGTAATTGTAATAGCAGTAATTACAGTAATTGTAGCAGTAGTAGTATTTGTTGTAGCAATAGTACCAGTAAGACAAGTGGTTGTAGATGTAGTAGTAGTTGTAGTTGTAATTCTAGCAGCGGTAGCAATAGTTGTAGCTGTCAAAGTAGTGGTAGCAGTGCAGCCGTAGTAGCAGCAGCAGTAGTATTTGTAGTAATAGTAGTAATAGAAGTAAAGCTAGTAGAAGTAGTAGTAGCACTAGTAGTAGTAGTAGTAGCAGTGGCAGTAATAGTTGGAGTAGTAGTAGTAGTAGTGGCAGTGGTAATAGTAGTAGTAAAAGTAGTAGAGGAAGTAGTAGAAGTGGCAGTAGTAGTAGTAGCCGTGGTAGTAGTATTAGTTGTTGTTGTATTAATAGTAGTAATTGTAGTAGCAGTATTTGTGGTAATAGTAATAATAATATAAGTAATAGTAGTCATAGTTGTAGTAGTACCAGTAGTAGCCATAATAGTAGCAGTAGCAGCAACTATAGTTTTAGTAGGAGTCGCAGTAATAGTAGTAGCAGTAGTAGTAGCAGTAGTAATAGTAGTAGAGGAAGTTGCAATTGTTGCAGTAGTAGTAGTATTAGTAGTAGCAGCTGCAGTACTAGTGGTAGTGGTAGCAACAACATCAACAGCAGTAGTAGTAGTAGTAGCAATTGTAGTAGTTGTCGTAGTAGTAGTAGAAATAGGAGGAGTAGTAGTAGTAGCAGTAGTGACAGCGGAAGGAGTTGTAGTGAAGTAGTAGTAGCAACAGTAATAGTAGATGTAGTAGTTGTAGTTATAGTAATAGTTGCAGTAGTAGTAGTAGTAGCAGCTGCAGTAGGACTAATAGTTGTAGATGTTGTAGTAGTAGCAGTAGTAATAGTAATATTAGTAGTAGTAGTAGTAGTTGTTATCGAAACAGAAGTAGCGGCGGTAGCGGTAATTTAGTATTAGTAGTAGTAGTAGTAGTGCAAGTTGGAGTAGCAGTAATAGCAGTTGTTGCAGTTTTAGTACTAGTAGTACAAGCAGTTCCAGCAGCAGCAGCAGTAGTAGCAACAGTAGCAGCAGTAGCAGCAGCAGATGTAGTAGTAGTATAAGTAGTAGTAGTAGTGGTAGTAGTAGTAGTAGTATTAGCAACAACAGTAGTAGTAGTTGTAGTAGTAGTAGTAGTAGCAGCAGTAGTAGTGGTGGTGGCGGTGGTAGTAGTAGTAGTAGTAGTAGAAGGAGTTGGAGTAGCATTCATAGGAGTAGTAGTAGTTGGAGTTGTAGTAGTAGTTGTAGCAGTAGTAGTAGCAAAAAAATTAGTAGTAGGGGTAGCAGTAGTTGTATTAGTTGTTGTTGTTGTAGTAGTAATTGAAGTTGTAGTAACTGTTGTTGTAGTATTAGTTGGGCAAGTACTAGAAGTAGAAGTATTAGTAGCCATGATAGTAGTAGTAGTAGTATCAGCAGTAGTAGTAGCAAGAGCAGTGCCCGTAGTTGTGGTAGTAGTAGTAGCAACAGTGTCGCAACAGCAGTAGTAGCAAGAGTAGCAGTAGTAGTAGTAGCAATTGTAGTAGTAGCAAAATTAGCAGTAGTAAAAATTATAGAAGTAGTACTAGAAGCAGTAGAATGAGTACTAGTTTTAGAAGTAACAACAGTAGTTGTTGTACTAGTAGCAGCAACAAGAGCAGCAGCAATAGCAGTAGTAGAAGTAGTGGTAGTAGTATTAATAGCTACAGTTGCAGCAGTTACAGAAGTAGCAGTAGCAGTAATAGTGGAAGCAGTAGTATAATTAGTAGTAGTAGAAGTAGAGTAGTAGCAATAGTAGCGATGGTAGTAGCAGTAGTAGCTATAGTAGCAATTGTAGTAGTAGGAGGAGTAGTAGCAGTAACAGTGGTAGCAATTGTAGTAGTAACATTCGTAGCAGTAGTATTAGTTGTGGTACTAGTAGTAGCAGTAGGAGGGGTAGTAGTGTAGTAGTATTAGTAGTAGTAGTAGTAGTATTAGTATTAGTATTAGTATTAGTAGTAGTAGTAGTAGTAGTAGCAGCAGCAGCAGTAGCAGGAGCGCTAGAAGCAATAGCTGCAGAAGTAGTAGTAGTAGCTTCTGTAGTTATAGTAGTAGCAAGAGCAGTAGCTGTTGTAGTGGTAGTTGTTGTTGTAGTAGTAGTAGTAATAGTAGAAGTAGTAGCAGTAATATTAGAAGGTGTAGGAATAGAAGTAGTAATAGTATTAGAAGTAGTAGCAGTTGTAGCAGTAGTAGTAGCACTAATTGTAGTAGTAGCAGTAACAGTAGCATTAGTAACAGTTGTTGTTGTAGTAGTAGTAGTAGTAGTAGCAGCAACAACAACAGTAGTAGTAGCAATACTAATAGTAGAAATGGGAGTAGTAGTAGCATTTGTACAAGAAGTGGAAGTGGTAGTTGTAGTACCAGTAGCAGCAACAACAACCATAGTAGTAGTGGTAGTAGTAGTAGTAGTAGTAGTAGTAGTAGTACTATTTGTAGTAGCGCTAGTAGCAGCAGCAGCAATGGTTGTAGTAGTAGCTGCATTAGTAGTAGCCGTAATAGCTATCGTAGCAACTGTAGTAGTAGTAGTAATAATAGTAGTAGTAGTAGTTGTTGTTGTTGTTATTGTTGTTGCTGTAGTAGTAAGGGTAGCACTAGCAGTAGTAGTTGAAGTTCGGGTAGTTGTAGTAGTAGTTGTGGTAATAAAAGTTGTAGAAGTAGTAGTAGTGGTAGTAGAAGTAGTAGGAGTTAGAATAGTAGTAGTCGTAGTACTATTAGCAGTAGTAATAGTAGAAGTAGCAGTAGTAGTAGTAGTAGTAGTGGTAGTAGGATTAATAGGTGCAGTAGTAGTAGTAGCAATAGCAGTAGTAGTAATAGTAAAGTAGTTGGAGTAGTGGAAGTAGTAGCAGTCGTAGTAGTTGTACTAGTAGTAGTAGTGGTAGTTTTAGGAGTAGCAATAGTACTAGTTGTACAAGTAGTAGTAGTAGTAGTTGTTGTTGTTGTAGTAGTAGTAGTAGCAGTTGGAGTAGTTAGCAGTCGAAGTAGTGGTAGAAGTCATTGAAGCAATAGTAGTAGTATTAGTAGTAAGGGTAGTAGTAGTCATAGTAGTCATAGTAGTAGTTGGAGCAGGAGTAGTAGTAGTAGTAGTAGTAATAGTAGTAGTATTTGGAGTTGTAGTCGTAGTAGCAATAGTAGTTGTAGCAGTAGTAGTACGAGGAGAAGCAGTAGTTGTAGTAGTAGTATTAATTGTAGTTGTAGTGGTAGTAGTAGTAGTTGTTGCAGTAGTTGTAGTAGTAGTAGTAGTGGTAGTGGTAGTAGTAGTAGTACTAGCTGCAGTAGTGTAATAGTTATAGTAGTAGTTGTTGCAGTAGTAATGGTGGTACTAGCAAGAGTAGTAGTATGGTAATAGTAGTATTTGTTGTTGTTGTTGTAATAGTAGAAGTAGGAGAAGTATTAGTAGTAGTAGAAGTCGTCGTAGTAGTAGAAATAGTAGTAGTAGTGCTAGTAATAGCTGTAGTTATAGTTGTCATTGTAGTAGTATTAGTTCAAGTTGTGGTTGTTGTAGTAGTAGTAGCAGCAACAGCAACACTAGTAGTAGTTGTAGTAGAATTAGTGGTGGTTGTAGTATTAAGAGTTGTCGTAGTAGCAGCTGTAGTAGAAGTAGTAGTAGTAGGAGCAGTAGTAGTAATAGTAGTAGTAGTTGTTGTTGTTGTTGGAGAAGTTGTCGTAGTAGTGGTAGTAGTAGTAGCAGTAGTAGTAGTCAAAGTATGAATAGTGGTAGTAGTAGTTCTAGTAGTAGTAGTAGTAGCAATAGCAGTTGCAGTAGCAGCAATAGTAGTTGTTGTAGTAGTAGTAGGAGTAGTAGTAGTAACAGTTGTACTAGCCCTTGTAGCATTAATTGCTGGAGTAGGTGTAGAAGTAGGAGGGGGAGGAGTAGGTGTAGGAGTAGGAGAGGGAGGAGTAGGTGTAGGAGGAGGAGTAGTAGTAGTTGTAGTAGTAGTAGGAGTAGTAGTTGTAGTAGCAGCAGTAGCATCTGTATTAGCAATAGTCGTAGCAGAAATTGGATTATAAGTAGTAGCAGTAGTACAAGTAGGGGAAGTAGTAGTAGTAGAACCAGCAGCAGCAGCAGTAGTAGTAGAAGTATTACTAGTAGTTGTAGTGGTAGTAGTCGAAGTAGTAGCAGTAGAGCTACCAGTAGCAACCACAGTAGAAGTACTAGTAGCAGCATCAGTAGTACCAATCAGCAGCAACAACAGCCGCAGCAGCAACAGCAACAGCAGCAGCAATAGTAGAAGGCGTAGCACTAGTAGTAGTAAGAGTAATAGTAGTAGTTGTAATAGTGGTAGAAGTAGTCGGAGTTGTAATAGTTATAGTAGTATTAGTGGTAATAGTAATAGTTGTAGTAGTAGTTGTAATATTAGGAGTAGGAGTAAGAGTAGTATTCGTAGAAATTGTAGCAGTAGTTGTGGTAGTTGTTTTAGTGGGTGTAGTAGTTGCAGTAGTTGTAGTAGTAGTAGTTGTAATAGTAAATGTAGTTGGAGTAGTTGTAGCAGTAGTGGTTGTAGTAGTAGTAGTAGTAGTAGTAGTAGTAGTTGTTGTTGTTGTTGTTGTAGTAGTAGTAGTTTTAGGAGAGCTAGAAGTAGTAGTAGTAGTAGTAGTAGTAGTAGTAGTTGTAGTAGTAGTAGTTTTAGGAGAGCTAGAAGTAGTAGTAGTAGCACAAGTAGTAGTGGTAGTTGTCGTTGTTGTTGTAGTAGTAGTAGTAGTAGTAGTAGTAGTAGAAGTAGTTGTAGTAGTTAGCGGTGGGAGTAGTAGTAGAAGTCGTAGAAGTTATGATAGTTGTAGTATTAGTAGTACCAGTAGCAAAAGTAGCAGTAGCAGTAGTAGTAGTACCAATTGTAGTAGTAATAGTAGTAGTAGTTGTTGTTGTTGTTGCAGTAATAGTTGTTCCAATAGTACTAGTAGGAGTAGTCGAAGTCGTGGTAGTCATAGAAATAGTTGTAGTAGTTCTAGTGGTAGCAGTTATTGTAGTAGTAGTAGTAGGTGATGTAGTAGTAGTGGTAGTAGCATTTGTAGCAGTATCACTTGTAGTTGTAGTAGCAGCAATAGTCGCAAGGGCTGAAGTAGAAGTAGTATTAGCAGCAGTAGTAGTAGCAATAGTAGTAGGAGAAGTTGTAGTAGTAGCCGTAGCAATGATAGTAGCAGTAACAGTAGTAGTAGCAGTAGTAGTAGCCAGAGTAGCAAAAGTAGCAGTAGCAGTAGTAACAGTAGTAACACTAGTAGCTTTAGTGGTCAAAATAGCAGTAGTAGAAGTAGTAGTTGTACTAGTATAGAAGTAGAAGTATTAGAAGAAGTAGTAGTAGCGGCAGCAGCAATAGCAGTAACACTAGTAGCTTTAGTGGTAGAAATAGCAGTAGTAGAAGTAGCGGTTGTACTAGTATAGAAGTAGAAGTATTTGAAGAAGTAGTAGTAGCGATAGCAGTAATAGCAGCAGTTGCAGTAGATGTAATAGTAGTAAAAGGAGTAGTAGTAGTTATAGTAGTAACAGTAGTAATAGTAGTAGTAGTAACAGTAGTAATAGAAGTAGTTGTTGTAGCAATAGTAGTTGTAGTAGTTAGAGTAGTAGTAGCGGAAGTAGCAGCAACAACAATAGTAGTAGTTGTAGTCGATACCTAGTAGTGGCTTTAGTAGCAGCAATAGTAGTAGTACTAGCAGCTACAGTAGTACAACTTCTACACCAATTCTGACTCTTGCTACTACTACTACTCTTGCTACAACCATATCTACTACTTCTACTATTGTTGGTACCACTGCTACTTCTACTGCTACTCCTCCTCCTCCTCCGCCTACTACTACTCCTCTTAATACTACTAGTTGTACTACTGCTACCACTACCACTACTACAAATACTACTACTGCTTCTACTACTATTTCTGCTGCTAATACTAATACAATTACAACTACTTCTACAACTACTGCTACTACAACCACTTCTACTACTACTACCGTTACTACTACTACTACTACTACGACTACTACTACTCCTGCTCCTGCTCCTATAACAACAACTACTACTACTACTCCTCCTCCTACTACTACTGCTGCTGCTACTACCGCTACCCCAACTCGTACTACTACTTCAACAACTACTAATACTAAATTATTACTGCTACTGCTACTGTCACTGTACAACAACAACTACTACTATTACTACTACTACAACTGCAACTATTACTCCTACTGCTATTGCTATTACTACCACCACAACTATTACTACTACTACTACTATTACTACAATTATTACTACAACTGCTACTGCTATTATGACTACAACTCCTTCCGCTACTAATACTGCTACTACTCCTCCAATTACAACAACTACAACTATAGCTATTAATACAACAACAACAACGACTACTACTTCGACTACTACTCCTTCTACTATTGCTCCTCCTACTACTACTACAACAACTATTCCTGCTCCAACTCCTACTCCTACTACTCCTACTCTTACCACCACTACTACTACTGTTACTACTACTCCTACTCCAACACCTATTACTACTACTACTGCCACTACTACCCCTACTACAACAACTACTACTCCTATTACACTACTATTACTACTACTACTACTACTACTACTACTACTACCACCACTATTTCAACTGCTACTATTCCCGCTACCACCCCCACTCCAACTCCTAATACTACAACTTCTACTACTAGTACTACTAATACAATTACTACAACTACTACTACTAATAGAGCTACTCCTACGTCTGCTACTACAACTACCGCCACTACTAGTACTACTATTCCTACTACTACCATGACTCCTAACTCTCCTACTACAACTACCACTGCTTCTGGTGCTTCTATTACTACTTCTACTGCTGCTGCTACTACAGCTACTACTAGTACAACTACTATGACTACTACTACTACTACTATTACTACTACTACTACTTCTGCTACCACTACTTATACTCCTACTACTACTACTCTTCTACTACAACTATTAATGCTACTACTACTCCTCCAACTCCTATTCTTACTACTGCTCCTACTACTACTACTACTACTTCTACCACTCTTGCAACTAATACTACTACTACTACAACAACAACAACTGCTACTAATATTACTACTACACTAGCAACAAGAACAACTACTAGTCATAATTCTACCTCTACTATTACTACTACTAATATTGCTACTGCTACTACTACTGCAACTACTTCAACCACTGCTACGACTCCTATTACTACTCCTACTACTACTATTTACTCCCACTCCAACTACTAATACTGATACTCCTACTCATTCTACTAGTACTACTACTACTACTACTACTACTACTACTACTTCTACTACTACTTTTACTCAAACACCTACTACTACTACCATCACCACCAATATAACTACTACTTCTAGTGGTACTACTACTACGACTACTCCTATTACTACTACTACTTCTATTACTACTACTACGACTACTACCATTACTACTACCACTCATACTATTACTTCTAATGCAACTACTACTACTACTATGCTGCTGCTACAACTACTGCTGCTGCTGTTGCTTCTGTGTCTGCTCCTACTACTGCTACTGCTATTACTATTTCTACTACTACTACTACTACTACTACTACAACTACTACTACTACTACTACTACTACTACTACAACTACTACACCTACTAATACGACTACTCCAACTACAACTACCACAACTACTACCACTACTGCTATTACTACAACTGCTGCTGCTGCTACTACTGTTACTATATTACAACTGCTTCTGCTACTGCTACTACTACTGCAATTACAACTACAACAACAACAACTACTACTACGACTATGACTACAGCTCCTACTACTGCTACTGCTACCACTACTACTACTACTACTCCTACTACTACTACTATTGCTCCTACTACTACTACAACAATAACTATAGCTACTAATATGATAACTAACTCCAACGGATACTCCTACTCCTACTACTACTACTACTCCTACTCTAACTCCTATTGCTACTCCTACTCCTGCTACTACTACGAGTACCACTACTCTAACTACTACTACCCCTATTACTAATCCTGTACTGAGTCCTACTACTACTACTACTACTGCCATTACTGCCCATACTACTACTACTACTACTACATTCGATACTACTGCAACTACTACTACTACTACTACTATTACTACTGCTGCTGCTGCTGCTACTACCATTGCAGCAACTACTACTACTACTATTACTACAAACTACTACTACTACTACTACTACTACTACTACTACTATTACTACTACCACGGCTACTACTACTACTACTACTATTACTACTACTGTTACTACTACCGCTAGAAATAGTACTACTTCTACAACTACTTCTACTACAACTACTAGTAGTAGTACTGCAACTTCTCCTACAACTAGAACTACTACTACTGCTGCTACTACTGCTGCTGCTGTTACAAGTACTGCTGCTGCTACTACTACTGCTACTCCAACTGCTTCTCATACTACCACTACTACTGCATCTACAACTGCTTCTACTACTACTACTACTACTACAACAACAACAACAACAACAACTACTACTACTACTACTCCAACTTCTACTTCTAGTATTTCTGCTACTACTGCTACTTCTATAGGTAATCCTACTACTACTAATACTACTACAACTACTATTACTATAGCTACAACTGCTACTATTGCTACTATTACTACTACTACACCTACTCCCACCACCACCACCACCACCACCACCACCACCACCAATACTACTACTACTACTATAGCTACTACTCTGACTGCAACTATTACTACTACTGCTACAACTACTACTATTATAACTAATGCTACAATTACAACTACAACTACAACTACTCCTACAATAACTATTACTACTACTGCTACTACTACTACAACTACTCCTGCTACCACTTCTACTATTATTGATATGACAGCTACTAACTCTATTGCAACTCCTACTACTAGTCCAACAACTCCTAGTACTACTACTACTAATCCTACTGCTCGTGCTCCTACACCTACACCTGCACCTACTTCCACTATGACTAATGCCACTACTACTGCTCCTACAACTACTACTGCTACAACTACTAATACTACAACAACATAAATAACTACTACTACTACTATTGCAACTAAACTACTTCTACTACTACTATTATTGCTCCAACTCCTATTGCTACTTCTTCACCTACTAGTACTGCTGCTACTACTACTACTATTAATACTACGACTACTACTGCTACAAATACTATTACTATTGCTCCTATGACTACTACTATATTACTACCACTACTACTACTACTACTGTTACTTCTACTGATACAACCACTACTACTGTTACTACTACTCTATTACTGGTACTATTACTACCATTACTACTATTACTAATCCTACTACTACTATTGTGACTGCTACTGCTACTGCTACTACTTCTGTTGCTATGGCTATTATTCTTGTTGTTGCTGCTACTACTACTATTAGTACTACTACTACTATTGCTACTACTACTACCACTACTACGAATAATACTACTACTTCTACTACTACTATTAGTACTACTATTGCTACTGCTATTGCTACTACTACTTTTACTACTACTACATAGACTATTCCTCCTACTCCAAATCCTACTCCTACTGCTGCACCTACAACTACTATTACTACAACTACCACTACTACTACTAATACTACTACTATTACTACTACCACTACTACTACCACCACCACTACTACTAGTAGTAGTAGTCTAAAGTTACTACTACTACTACTACTACTACTACTATAATACCAACAACAACAACTTCTACTACTACTACTACTACTACTAATATAACCACTACTACTCATGATACAACAACTACTGCTGCTGCTGCTACTGCTGCTACTACTACTACTACTACTAATACAAAAACAACTACTACTACAACTGCAACTACGACTTCTACTGCAACTACTACTACTACTACTCCTACTGCAACTACTACTACTACTACTTTCGACAACTACTAGCACTACTACAACAACAACTACTTCTACTACTACTTTTTCTACTCCTACTACTATTACTAATACTACTACTTCTACTACTAATACTGTTACTCCTACTCCAACTACTCCTATTACTACTACTCCTACTAGTACTACTACTTCTACTCCAATGGCTAATCCTACTAGTGCTATGGTTGCTACTCCTTCTACATCTACTACTACTACTCCTATTACCACTCGTACTGCTACTCCTACTACTACCATTGCTACTACTACTACTACTCCTCCAACTACTACTACTACTACTCCTACTCTTGCTACTGCAACTACTATGACTCCTACTAGTACTACTACTGCTATAACTACTGCAACTCCTACTATTACCATTAATAGTACTAGTACTAATGCTCCAACTACTACTGCTACTACTAGTACTACTACAACTATTACTACTATTACTAATACTACTGTTACTACTCTACGACTACTATTGCTAATACTACTACTACTACCACTACTACGATTGCCATTACAATAACTAATACTACTATTACTTCTCCTACAACAACTACTACTGCTACTACCATAACTGCTACTACTTCTACTCCTGCTTCTACTACTACTACAACTACTGCTGCTGCTGCTGCTACTGCTGGTACTATACTACTACTACAACTACTACTCCTACTTCTGTTGCTGCTGTAGCTAATATTACTAGTACTACTATTGTTACTACTCTACTATTGCTGTTGCTGCTTCTACTACTATGATAACTAGTACAACTACTAGTTCTACTGCTACTGCTACTACTACTACTAAGACTACCACTACTACTGCTACTACTTCTTTTACTACCATTACTACTACTACTGTTGCTACTTTTGCTCCTTCAACTACTACTACCACTTTTGCTACTATAACTATTTTTACTACTACTACTACTACTACTTCTTGTACTGCTACTACAACTTTTGCTACTGCCACTACTACTATTGCTGCTGTTGCTAATACCACCACTACTACTAATATTACTATTACTTCTACTACTACCACTACTATTAGAACTACTACCACTACTACACCTACAACTACAGCTATTACTATCAGTACTATAGCTACTACTACTACAACTTCTACTACTACTTCTGTTGGTAGTCCTACTACTACAAATACTACTACAACTACTTCTATTACTACGGCTACTACTGCTACTATTGCTACTACAGCTACTACTACTACTATTACCACCACAAATTCTTCTGCTGCGAGTACTGCTTCTACTACTACTTCTACTACTTTGCCGACTACTACTACTACTCTTACAGCTACTACTACAACTGCTACTACTACAAATAGTACTATTACTATTACTATTACTGCTACTACTACTAGTACTATTACTGCTACTATTGCTACTGCTACTACTACAAATTGTACTAGTATTGTTATTCCTACAACTACTACAAATAGTACTACTACTATTACTACTGCTGCTGCTACTGCTTCCTACTACTACTAGTACCATTACTGCTACTATTGCTACTACTACTACTACAAATTGTACTAGTACTGTTACTGCTACTACTACTACTATTATTACTACTGCTACTACTATCACTACTACTATTGCTACTATAGCCACTACTACTGCCACTAGTACTACTGCTACTACTACTGCTACCGCTGCTAGGGCCACCACAACTACTAATACTACTAGGGCTACTACGACTATTGCAACTGCTACAACTCTATTTCTCCAGCTACTACTACTACTGCTATTATTATGAATGCTACTACTTCTACTATCGCTATTGCTACTACAATGACTACAACAACTACTACTACTCCACTTCTCCACCACCACCTACTACTGCTGCTGCTGCTACTATTGCTACTACTACTGCTGCTACTATCGCTACTACTACTACTACTACTACTACTATGTCTACAACCACTACTATAGCTAATACTACTACTACTACTAAAGCTGCTGCTACTACTACAACTACTATTGCGACTTCTTTGACTGCTACTACCAACACAACTAGTATAACAAAGTCTACTACTACTGCTGCTGCTACTTCTGCTGTGGCTATTACCATTGTTACTACACCTATTACTACAACTTCTGCTACTACTGCTTCTGCTTCTACTACCACAACAACAACTACTACTACTACAATGATTGCTACAACTATTGCTACCACTACTGTAACTAGTACTATTACCTCAACTACTACAACCACTACTATGGCTACTACAACAACTACAACAACTACAACAACTACAACAACTACATCTACCACTACAGGAACAACAATAATAACTACCACTACTCCTAGTATTACTACTACTACTACTACTACTACTAGTACTACTACTGCAACGATTACTTCTCTTACAACTACTACTACTACAACTGCTGCTACAGCTAATAATACTGCTCCTACTACATCTTTTGCTACTAGTACGACAACTGCTCCTACTATGACTACCACTACTGCTACTAGTACTACTTCTACCACTACTACAACTACTATTGCTTCTACTGCTACCCAACAGCTACTGCTATTACTACTACTTATGCGATAACTGCTACTACTAAGACAACAATATCTACTACTACAACAACTATTTCAACTACTACAACAACTACCAATCCTACTAATACTACTACTAATGCTATTACTTCTCGTACTACTGCTACTACTACTCCTCCTCCTCCTCCTACTGCTAGTATAACTACAACTGCTGCTACTGCTTCTATCGCTACTACAACTACCAATCCTCTTCCTACTACTACTAGTACTACTATTACTACTACGCAACTATTACTACTACTTCTACTATAACTACTACTACAACTACTAGTGTTACTACTACTACTATTGCTACTGCAACTACGATAATAGCCACTTCAACTATTATTTTCGCACTACTACGTCTATTACCACTACTGCTACATTGCTACTATTGCTACTACTGCTACTACTACTTCTACTATTATTACTTTTGCTACGACCATTACTACTACAACTACTCATACCATGACTACTACTACTACTGCTAAGACCATATCTATGACTACTATTGCCACTACAACAACAACTACTACTGCTAAGACCATATCTATGACTACTATTCCTACGACAATAATTACTACTACTTCTCCAATAATTACTATTGCTACTAATACTTCTACTACTACTACAACTGCTACAACTGCTACTATTAATATAGCCAGCACTACTACTTCTCATATGACCACTACTATTAATATAGCCAGCACTACTACAACTGCTACACGTACTACTACTACTACTGCTGCTACTACTACTACGAGTACAACTTCTACTACTACTACTGCTACTAGCACTACCACTACTACTACTACCTCTATTGCTACTATTGCTACTGCCACTACTACTTATACTACTACTACTACTACTACTACTACTACTACTACTACTACTATTATTAGTACTATTACTACTACTATTGCTGCAAATGAACTATTACTTTCACTACTACTGCTACTTCTACAATTATTGCTACAACTGCTCCAAGTCCTACTACTATTACTACTACTACTACTACTATGACTACTACTACTACTATTACTAATACTTCTACTAGTACTACTACTTCTACTTCTATTAGTACTACTAATACTACTGATGTTGTTGTTGCTGCTACTACTATTACTACTACCATTATGACTATGACTGCTTCTGAGACTACCACTTGACATTGAGTGCTATTGCTTCTTCTACTACTCCTACAATAACTACTGCTGCTACTACTACTACTACTACTATTATTGCTACTGCTACTACTACTACTACTAATACTAGTAATACTACGATTACTACTACTACTACTACTACTACTGCTGCTGCTACATCTAATAATTTAACTGCTACTACTACTACTTCTACTACTATTATTGCTACTGCTGCTACTACTGTAACTGCTACTAATATTATTACTACTACTGCCATACCACCAACACTACTAACCGCTACTTCTACTACTAACTATACTACAACAACAACTATTACTATGGCTACTACCACTACTACTGCTACTATAATAACTGCTACTAACTGCCACTACTACTACTTCTACTATAGCTACTGCTACTACTACTATTACAACAACAACAAGAGCTACAGTTGCTCCTACAGCCACTACTGCTTCTACTATAACTACTGCTACCACTACTGCTGCTACTGCTACTACTAATACTACTACTGCTACTGCTAGTACTGCTACTATAGCAACTGCTACTACCATTGCAACTACAACTATCGCTACTATCACAACTACTTCTACTACTACTGCTACTACTACTACTACAACTACTACTTCTACCACTTCTATTATGGCTACAACTACTACTACTTTTACTGCTATTGCTACAGCTAGAACTACCACTCCTAATACTAATACTAATACTGCTGCTACTGCTGCTTCTACTACTACTTCTACTACTATTATTCCTATTGCTACTACTACTACACCTACTACTACCACTTGGTCTGCTACTATTTCTATTACTACTTCTACTATTACTTCTTCCATTACTACTACTACTATGACTACTACTACTGCTACTACTACGACTACTAGTGCTACTATGACTACTACTTCTTCTGCTGTAGCTACTACTCCTACAACTATAATTATTACTACTGCTACTACTGCTACTGCTCTAACACAACAACTACTACTAATACCACTACTGCTGCACCTACTACTACCATCACTGCTACTATAACTTCCACTACTACTACTACTACTACTACTACTACTAATACTAATACTTCTGCTACTACTACTTCTATAGTAATTATTACTATTGCCATTACTATGACTACTACTCCTACTATTGCTACTACTACTATGACTATTGCTACTAGTTCTGCTACTACTGTGACTATAACTACTACAATGACTACCACTACTACTACTATTACTACTACTACTAATACTAATACTACTACTACTACAATTACCCCGACTATTCCTATCACCACTAGCATAACTACTGCTAATATTGCAACTACTACCACTATTACCACTACAACTATGATATTTGCTACTACTAATGCTACAGCTACTACTATTAAAACTACTACTATAGCTACTACTGCTACTACAACTATTGGTACTACTATGACTGCTACTGTACCTAATACGGGTACTGTTGCTACAACTAGTACTCGTACTATCACTACAACTAATTCAACAACTACTATTGCTATTGCTACTACTACTACTACTGCAACTACTGCTGCTGCTGCTGCTGAAGCTGGTACTACTAAACTTGCTATAATTACTATTACAATTGCTAGTACTCCTATAACTACTACTATTAGTACTACTACTACTACTGCTACTACTACTATTACTACTACTAGAACTACTATTACTACTATGACTACTTCTCCTTTTACCAATATTCCTGCTACTTCAACTACTGCTACTACCCTACTACCACTTCTAATACAATAACTACTACTACCACTACTACTTTTGCTACTACTACAGTCACTACCACTGCTACTACTGCTACTACTTCCACTACTACTACTACTACTACTACTACTACTACAACAATTGTTGCTACTACTAATACTATTACTATTGCTGCTACTACTATAACTTTTATTACTATTGCTGTTTCTACTATTATTGCTACTTCGACTTCTACTACAACGACTACTACTACTACTACTATTACTACTACTACTACTCTACTACTACTACTACTACTACTACTACTACTACTACTACTACTACTACTACTACTACTACTGCTATTGCATGCGCTGCTACTATTCTTACTACAACTGCTACTACTATTACCGATACTACTTTTGTTATTAGTACTACTATTATTAGTACTCCTATTACTTTTACTACTATTACTACTACTATTTCTTCTAATACTACTATTACTACTACTACTACTACTATTACTACTACCACAACAACAACAATAACCACTACTACTATTACTACAACAATAATAACTACTACTACAACTACTATTTCTACTACTACTACTACTACTACTACTCCTTCTACTACAAAGGCAATTACTACTAATTATCCTACCACAGCTACTAGTCCTACTACTACTGCTGCTACTACTACATCTAGTACCACTGCTACTTCTATAATTGCTACTATCACTACTACTACTGCCATGACAAGTACTACTATGGCTACAACTACTACAACTATTAGTACAACTACAACTACTATTACTAATACTACTACTACTAGTACTACTACTGCAATTACTCCTACTACTACAACTACTATTATAAATTTTACTACTCTTACTACCACTCCAATGACTACTATTGCTACTATGACTACTACTGCAACTACTACTACTACTATAGCCGCTATTAGTAGTAGGTATAGTTGCAATGGTAGTAGTTGTGGTAGCAGTAGTAACAGTTGGTATAGTAGTAGTGGTAGTAGTAGTAGCTGCTGTAGCAATAGTTTTAGTAGTAGAAGTAGTAGCAGTAGTAGTAGCAAAAGTCATAGTAGTAGCAAAAGTAGTAAAAGAAGTAGCAGCGATAAAAGTAGTAGTACTACTAGTAATTCTAGTAGTAGTAGTAGTAGCAGTAGTAGTACTATTGGTAGCAGTACACAATGTAGGCGCAGTAGTAGCAATAGTAGTAGTTGTAGCAGTAGTCGAATGAGTAGTAGTATTAGTAGTATTAGTAGTAGTGGAAGTAGTAGTAGTAGTAGTAGTAGTAGTACTAGTAGTAGCAGTACGAGCAACAATAGTGTTAGTAGCAAAAGTAGTAGTAGTAGTAATAATAGTAGTAATAGTAGGGGAAGTAGTAGCAGTAGTAGTTGTAGTAAGAGAAATAATAGTAGTAGCAATAGTAGTTATAGTACGAGAAATAGTAGTAGCTGTAATAGCAGTTGTGGTAGTAGTAGTAGTAGTTATTATTGTAGTAGTAGTAGTAGTAGTAGTATAAGTAGCAGTAGTAGCAGTAGGAGCAGCAGCAGTAGCAGCAGTAGTAATAGTAGTAATAAGTGTTGCAGTAGAAGTAGAAGTAGTAGTAGTAGTAGCATTCCTAGTAGAAGTAGCAGTAGTTGTTATTGTAATTGTAGTAGCAGTAGTAGTAGGAGTAATAGGAGTAGTAGTTGTTGTTGTTGTAGTAGTTATAACAGTAGTAGCAATAGTAGCAGGAGTCGAAGCAGCAGCAGTAGTGGTAGTGGTAATCACATCGGGAGTAGTAGTAGTAGCAAAAGTCATAGTAGTATTAGATGTGGCCATAATTACAGTAGTAGTAGTAGAAGTATTAGAAGCAATAACAGTAATAGGAGTTCTACCAATAGCTATAGTAGCAGTAGTTGTTGTTGTAGCTCTAGTCATTGTAGTAGTAGTAGTAGTAGTAGCAGTAGTAGTAGCAGTAACAGTAGTAGCAACAATAGTAGTAGTAGTAATAGTAGCAATAGCAATAGCATAGCAGTGATAGTAGTACCAATAGTAGTTGTAGCGATAGTAGTAGTAATAGTAGTTTTATGAATAGTCATAGTAGTTGTAGTCGTTGTAGTAGCAGCAGCAGCCGCAGCAGCAGTAGTATTAGTAATTGTAGTAGTAGTAGTAGCCATAGCAGTAGTAGTATCTGTTGTTGTAGTAGTAGTAGTAACAGTAGTAGAAGCCTTAGTAGTTGCAGAAGTAGTAGCACAATTAGTTGTAGTAGTAGTAGCAGTAGTAGTAGTAAAAGTGGCAGTAGTAGGAGCAAAAGTTGTAGCAGAAGTAGTAGTAGTAGTGGCAATAGTAATAATAGCTATAGTAGTTGTAGTAGGGGTAGTTGTTGTTGTTGTTGTACTTGTAATAGTAGTAGTACTAGTAGTAGCAATATTAGTAGTAGCAATAGTAACAGTACTAGTAGCATAGTAGTAGCAATTGCCATAGTAGTAGCAGTTGTAGTTGTAGCAGCCATAGTAGTATGAGCAGTAGTAGTAGAAGTAGGAGTAGTAGTAGTAGTAGTAGTATTAGCCATAGTAGTAGTCACGATAATAGCCGTAGCAGAAGTAGTTGTACTTGTAGTAAAGGTAGTCACGACAGCAGCAGCAGCAGCAAGAGTAGTAGCAGCAGTAGTAGTTGCAAAAGTAATAGTAGCAATAGTAGTTGCAGTAGTAGCAGTAGAAGTAGTTGTAGTAGCAATAGCAGCAGCAGTAGCTATAGTTATAGTAGTAGCTATACTCGCAGTTGTAATAGTAGTAGGAGTAGTGTAGTAGTAGAGTAGTAGTAGTAGTAATAGTAGTTGGAGAAGCAGTAGTAGCAATAGTTATAGTAGTAGTATTGGTACCAGTAGTACCCGTAGTTGTTGTTGTAGTAGTAGTGGTAGTAGTAGTCATAGTTGTAAGAGTAGCAGCAGCAGCAGTAGTAGCAGTTGTACAAGAAGTAGTAGTACCAGCAGTAGTAGTAGTAGTAGCAATAGTAGTATTAGTAGTAGTATTAGTAGTAGTAGTATTAATAGTAGTTGTAATAGTAGTGGTAGTAGTTGTGGTAGTAGTAATAGGAGTAGGCGTAGGAGTTGGAGTAGCGGTCGGAGGAGGAGTAGTAGTAGTGGTAGTAGTTGAAGTAAGAGTAATAGTTATTGTAGTAGTAAGAGTAGTAGCAGTAGTGGTTGTAGTAGTAGAAGTAGTAAGAGTAGTAGTAGGAGTAGTAGTAATAGTACTAGTAGTAATAGTAGTAATAGTAATAATAGTGGTAGTGGCAGTAGCAGTAGTAGTAGCAGTAATAGTAGCAGCAGTAGTAGTAGAGCAATAGTAGCATTAGTAGGCATAGTAGAATAGTCGTTGTAGTAGTAGTACTAGTAATAGTAGTAGTAGTAGTGGTAGCAAGAGTAGTAGTAGTAGTAATAGTTATAGTTCTAGTTGTTGTACTAGTTGTTGTAGTAGTAGCAGTTGTAGTCGTAATAGTAGTAGTAGTAATAGTACTCGTACTAGTAGTAGTAGATGTAGTAGTAGTTGTAGTAGTAGTAGTACCAATAGAAGTATTAGTAGTAGTTGCAGTAATGCTAGAAGTAATAGTAGTAGTAGCAAGAGTAGCAGAAGTAATAGTAGCTGTACTAGTACTAGTAGTAGTAGTCATTGTAATACATGTAGTAGAAGTTGTAGTAGTAGTTGGGACAGCAGTAGCAGTAGTAGTAGTTGCAGTAATAGTGGTAGTAGTAGTAGTAGTTGTTGTTACTGTAGCGTAGTAGTAGATATGGTAGTAGTAGGTGGAGTAGTAGTAGTAGTGGTAGTAGTTATTGTTGTTGTAGTGGTAGTAGCAGTTGTGGTATTAGAAGTAGTAGTAGTAGCTATAATAGTAGTAGTAGTACTAATAATAGTAGTAGTAGTAGTAGTAGTAGTAGTATTAGCAGCAGCAGTAGTAGTTGTTGTAGATATAGGAGGAGGAGGAGGAGGAGGAGGAGTAGTAGGAGTGGTAATAGTAGTAGTAGTAGTAGAGGTAGTGGTAGTAGTGGTAGTAGAAGTAGTGAGAGTAGTAGTAGTAGTGGTAGTCTTTGTTGTAGTAGTGGAAGTAGTATGACTAGTTATAGTAGCAGTAGGAGTAGTGGTAGTAGCAGCAGGAGTAGTAGTAGTAGTTGTAGTAGTAGTAGTCGTAGTAGTAGTAGTAGTAATAGTTCTAATAGCAGTAATAGGAGGAGTGGTAGTATTGCTAGTAGCAGTAGTAGTAGTGACAGTAGTAGTAGAAGTCATCGTACAAGTAGTGGTACTAGTAGTAGTAGTTGTAGTAGT
>RXID01022166.1:820-55820 GCA_005019695.1 Trichopus zeylanicus subsp. travancoricus | reverse complement strand
TACTAGTCATGCTTGTAGTAGGAGTAGCAACAGAAGTACCAGTAGTAGTAGTCACAATCATAGTAATAGCAGTAGTAGTAGTAATAGTGGAAGTTGTAGAAGTTGTAGCAGAAGTAGTAGTAGCTGTTGCTGTAGAAATAGTAACCGTAGTACCAGAAGTAGTAGTCGTAGTCGCAGTAATAGTAGTTGTAGTAGTAGCAGTGGAAGTTGTAGTTGGAGTATTAGTAGTAAGTGCAGTGGTAGTAGAAGTTGTAGTAGTAGGAGTAGTAGTTGTAGTAGTAGCAGCAGTAGTAGTAGTAGCAGGCGTAGTAGTAGCAGTAGAAGTAGCAGCAGCAGTAGCAGTAGTAGTAGTAACAACATTAGTAATACTGTTACTAGTAGTTGTTGTAGTAGCAACAACAGCAGCAGCAACTGTAGTAGTAGTAGAAGTAGCGGAAGTAGTTTCAGTAGTAGTAGTAGGAGTAGTAGTAGTAGGTGTAGTAGTAGCAAGAGTAGTAGTAGTAGTAGTAGTAGTAGTGTTAGTAATAGTTGTAGTATTATAGCAGTAGTAGTAGCAGTAGTAATAGATGTACTAGTTGTAGTTGTAGTAGTAGTAGTATTAGTTGTAGTTGAGATAGTAGTAGCAGTGGTAGAAGTAGTAATAGTTGTAGTAGGAGTATTAGTTGTAGTAGTATTAGTGGTAGTACGAGTGTTAGGAGTAGTAGTTGTTGTAGTAGTAGTCAAAGATGTAGGAGTCATAGTAGTAGTAGCAACAGCATCAGCAGCAATAGTAATAGTCGTAGCAATAGTAGTAGTAGCCATAGTACTAGTGGCAGTAGTAGTAGCAGCAACGGTAGTAGTAGTAGTTGTAATAGTACTAATAGCAATAGTTATTGTAGTACTAGTAGTAGTAATAGTAGCAGTAGTAGTAGTAGTTCGAGAAGAGTCAGCAGTAGTACTTATAGGAGTAGCAAAAGTAGAAGCGTCAGCGGCAATAGCATTAGCAATAGTAGCGATGGCAGAGGCAACAACAGCTGCGGTAGTAGCAGTAGTAGTGGTAGCAGTAGCAGTAGTAGTAGCCGTAGTAGCAGCTGTTGAAGCACTAGTTGCAGTATTATTATTAGAAGTACGAGTAGTAGCGATAGTACCTGTACTAGTAATAATAGTAGTGGCGGTAGTAGTAGTAGCGGTAGTGGTAGTAGCTGCAGCAGGAATAGTGGTAATAGTAATAGTAGTTGTGGTAGTAGTAGTTGCAGCAACAGTACTAGTAGTATTCATTACAGTAGTAGTACTACCCCTACTACTACAACTACTACTACTACAACAACAACAACTACTGCAACTACTGCCACTATTTCTATTCCTACTCATAAGACAATTTATACCATTACTTCAGCTACTAGTATTACTACTGCTACTACTACTTAATTACTGCTACTACTACTACTACTACTTCTACTACTACAACTACCACTTCTACTACTACTACAACAACTACAACTACTAATACTCCTACTGCCACTATTACAACTACTCCTACTAGTACTACTATAGCTCCTACTTCTACTCCAGCTACTGCTACTACCTGTAATACTACTAATACAGCTACTGCTACTACACTACTTCTACAACTACTACTACTACAAGGGCTTCTACTACAACAACTATTACCATTACTACTATTAATACCACCACCACCACG
This sequence comes from Trichopus zeylanicus subsp. travancoricus, assembly GCA_005019695.1. NCBI lineage: Eukaryota > Viridiplantae > Streptophyta > Magnoliopsida > Dioscoreales > Dioscoreaceae > Trichopus > Trichopus zeylanicus. Next base: position 54,139 of record RXID01022166.1, on the reverse strand, counting down.
ACTACTACTACTACAACTACTCCCAACTGTTTCTACTATTATGACTATAACTACTACTACTACTTCTACCACTACTTCTACTATGACTATTGTTACTACTACAATTACTCCTGCTGCTACTATAACTACTATTACTAATACTACTACTACTGCTGCCGCTGCTGCTACTTCGTTTACCACTACTATGATCGATACTACTTCTACTGCTACAACTACTCCTACTTCTTAAACTATTTCTTCCATTAATATTGTGACTCCTCCTCCTACCATAACTACAACTTCCAATACAAGTTCTACTATTGCTAATACTACTATTACTACAACTATTACTACCACCACTTCTACTACTACTATTACTACTTCTACTACTACTATTACTACTACCACTTCTACTACTAATATTACTACTACTACTACTGCTGCTGCTGCCACTGTTGCTACTACTACTACTGCTGCTACTACTACTATAGCTACTACTACTACTACTTCAACTAGAGCAACTACTCCTATTACTGCTACAATAACTAATACTACTACTACTGCTACAACTGCTACTTCTACTATTACTACAACTACTACCAGCACTAATACTACTCCTGTTACTGCTACTACTACTACTACTACTCCTCCACCTGCTACAACTACTAAAACTACTATTGCTACTACTGCTACTGCTACCACCTCTATTACTAATAATACACCTACTACTACTATACTATTACAACTACTACTACTACAAGCGCTGCTACTACTCCAACCACTATTGCTATTACACCTATTAATACTACCACTACTACCACTACTACTACTACTACAAATTCACTAACTATTTCTACTACCACTACTGCTAGTACTGCTTCTCTTACTATTTCTACTATGACTACTACATCTACTATCACTACTAGTACTACTACTAGTACTCCTACTGCTACTACAACTACTCTTACTAATACTACTTTTAGTACAACTACGACAGCTACTTCATCTACTACTACAACTACTAATACTACTACTACTACTACAACTACTACAACAACAACTACTACTACCACTACCATACAACAACTACTACTACCACTACCATGCAACTCCTCCTCCTACTTTAACAAAAACTACCAATACTGCAACTACTATTGCTACTACTACAACAACTACTACTACTACTACTACAACAACAACAACAACAACAACAACTACTACTACTACTACTACTATAACTACAACTACAATTACTACTACTACTGCTACAACTACCAATATTACCAATACTACCACTAATACTGCAACTACTACTATTGTTGCGACAACTACTACTGCTACACATACTACTGCTACTACTATTACTCATATCACTACTGCTATTACTACAACTATTTCTGCTACTATTGCTAATACTATTGCTACTTCTACTACTAGAACTACTACTCCAAACACTTCTATTACTACAACTATTACTACTACTGCTACTACAACTACTGCTACTACCACTAGCACTCCCACTACAACTGTAACTCCTACTACTACTACTACTTCTATTGCTACTCTTACTACTACTCCTCCTCCTCCTCTTACTACTACTACTACTGCTGCTACTATTACTTTTGTGGCTACTACAACTACTACTTTTGCTACTACTATTCCAACTCCAAACCCTACTACTGCTACTATTCAAAATACTACTACTTCTTCTTCAACTACTACTACTTCTACTGCTACAACAACAATAACTACTACTACTATTACAACTTCTACGACTACTACTACTACTACTACGAGTACAACCACAATAACAACTACTATAACTAATAGTTGTGGTAGTAATGGTAGTTATAGTAGTTGTCTTGGCTGTAGTAGTAGTAGTAGCAGAAGTAGTACTTTTAGTGGTGGTAGTTGTTGTTATTGTTGTAGTTGTAGCTGAAGTAGTACCAGAGGTAATCACAAATGTGGTGTTAGTAGTAGAAGCAGTAGCAGTTGTAGTAGTAGTAGTAGTTCTAGTAGCATTAGTAGTTGAAGCAATAGTAGTAGTAGCAATAGTAATAGTGGTAGTAGTAGTAGTAATAATAGTAGTAATAGTGGTACTAGTGTTAGTAGTAGTAGTAGTGGTGGTAGTAGCATAAGTAGCAATAGATACTATTGTAGAACTAGAAGTAGTAGTTCCAAAAGTAGAAGCAGAAGTGGCAGTAGTAATCATAGAAATTATAGCAGTCGTACTAGTAGTAGTAGCAATAGCAGCAGTAGTAATCATAGTAATAGTGCTAGTAGTAGTAGTAGTAGTAGCAATAGTTATACTAGCAACAACAAGAGCACTAGTAGCCATAATAGTAGTAATAGTTATGGTAGTAGTAGTAGGATTAGTAGTAGCAACAGTAGTGGTAGTAGGAGCAGTAACAGCAGTAGTGGTGGTTATAGTAATAGTAGTTGAAGTAGTAGTAGTTGTAGCAGCAATACTAGAGTATTCATTACAGCAATAGTATGAGTATTTGCAGTAGCAGTTGTGGAAGTGGTAGCGGTAGTACCAGTAAAAGTAGTAGTTATGGAAGTAGTAGCAACAGTAGTTGTAGTTGTAATAAAAATAGAAGTAGCAATAGTAGTAGTATTAGTTGCAGTAGTAGTACTTGCAGCAGTAGTGGTTACATTAGTAGTAGCAATAGTAGTAGCTGAAGCAGTAGTTGTAGCAGTAACAGCAGCAACAACATTAGTAGTAGTAGTACTAGCAGCTGCGGTAGTAGTAGTAGTAGTAGTAATAGTAGTAGTAGTAGTTATTGTAGTAGTAGTAGTAGTAGTAGTAGCACTAGTAGTAGTAGTTGTAGCCGGAGTAGTAGTAGTAATAGTAGTAGTTGTTGTCATTGTACTACTAGTAGTAGTGGTAGAAGAAGTAGCAATAGTAGTAGTAGCAATGGTAGTAGTAATAGTTATTGTAGTATTAGTAGTAGCAGTAGTGTTAGCAGCTGCTGCGGCAGCAGCAGTAGCAATAGTAGTTATAGTAGTAGTAGTAGTTGCAGCAAAAGTACTAGTAGTTGCAATAGCAATTATAGTACTAGCAGCCGTAGTACCAGCAGAAGTAGAAGTTGTAGCAGCCGTAATAGTAGTATTAGTAGTAGTAACAATAACAACAATAATAGTACTAGTGTTGGTAGTAGTAGTAGTAGTAGCAGAGTATTGTTTGTGGTAGTAGTAGTAGCAATAGAAGTAGTAGCAAAAGTAGGTATAGTAGTTATAATGGTAGTAGCGGCAGCAGCAATAGTATTAGTAATTGTAACAGTAGTAGTAGTAGTATTAGTAGTGGTAGTAGTAGTCATTGTTCTATGAGTTGAAGTAAGAGTAGTAGTAGCACTAGTAGTGGTAGTATTAGGAGTAGAAGTAGTTGGAGTAGTTGTTGTGCCAATCATAGGAGTAGCAGTAGGAATAGGATTAGGAGTAGCAGTGGTCGTAGTAGTAGTAGTTATTATTCTAATTGTAGTAGTAGCAATAGAAGGAGTAGTAGTAGCAGTAGTAGTAGTAATAGCAGTAGTTGTAGTAGTAGTAGAAGTAGTAGTAGCAGTTGTGGCAGTAGTAGCAACTATAGTAGCAGTACTAGTAGTAGTAGTAGTAGTAGTTGTTGAAGTGGTGGTAGTAGTAGTAGTAGGATCAGTCATACGTGTAGGAGTAGGTGCAATAGTAGCAGTACTAGTCAGAATAGAAGCAGTAGTAGGTGTAGGGGAAGGAATAGACTAGTTATACTAGTAGTAGTCGTGGTCGTAGTAGTAGTCGTAGCAGTAATAGAAGTCGTAGCAGTTGTAGTTGTAGTATTCGTAGTAATGGTAGCAGTAGTAGTACTAGTTGTTGTTATTCTTGTCATATTAGTAGTAGTAGTAGTACTAGTTGTTGTTATTCTTGTCATATTAGTAGTAGCAGTAGCAATTATTGTTGTTGTTGTAGTAGTAGTAGTAGCAGAAGTAGTCATAGTAGTAGTAGTAGTCATAGTAGTAGTAGTAGTTATAGTACTAGTTGTTGTAATAGCAGTCATAGTAAGAGTAGTATTAGTATTAGTATTAGTATTAGTAGTTGTAGCAGTCGTAGCAGCATCAGTAGTAGTAGTAGTAGAAATAGGAGGAGTAGTAGTACTACTACTACTAGTAATAGTAATAGTAGTATTGTTGTGGTAGGAGGAGTAGTAGAAGTTGTTGTTGTTGTTGAAGTTATAGTAGTAGTAGTTGTGGTGGTGGTGGTGGTGGTAGTAGTAAAAGTAGTTGCAGTAGTCAAAGTAGTAGTAGTAGCTGTAGCTATAGTAGGAGAATTAGGAGTAGTAGAAGTAGTAGTAGTAGTTGTTGTTGTTGTTGTTGTTGTAGTTGTAGTAGTAGCAGTCGATATAGTTGTTTGAAGTACAACCACTATTACCACTACCCCCACTGCTACTGCTACTACTACGGCTACTCATACTACTATTACTACTACTACCACCACCACCACCACCACTACTACTACTACTACTACAACTACTATTGCTACTGCTGCTACTATTAATACTACTACTACTACCACCACCACTACTAATACCAAAATAACAACAATAATATATCCTACTAGAACTACTATTATTACTGTTACTTCTCCTACTACTACTACTACTACTGTTACCACCACTACTTCTGCCACTTCTACTACAGCTTCTACTACTACTAATACTTCTTATTCTTCTTCTTCTACAACTGCTACTTCTCCTACTACTAGTACTAGTACTACTTCTCCGATTGCTACTACTAGTACTACTACATCTACTACTTCGCCTACTACTGCTACTACTACCACAACTACAATTATTACAACTACTTCTACTACTATTACTATAACTAGTACTACTACTATTACTGCTACTACTGCTACTACGACTAATAGTAGTATGACTGCAACCACTACTGCTGCTATTGCTACTACTACTACTGCATCTACAATTGTTGCAGCGGCTACAGCTACTACTACTTCTCCTACTACTACTACTATATCTACTACTTCTACTACTACTACTACTACTTCTATGGCTACTATTATAACTCAACTTCTCCCACTACTACTACAACAACTTAGACCACCACGACTACTACTATAAGTACTGCTACTACAACTGCTGCTACTACTACTACTACTACTGGAGTATTAGTAATAGTAGTAGTAGTAGAACCAGTAGTAGCACTCATAGTAGTAGTAGGAGCAGTAGCAACAGTAGTAGTAGCAATAGTAGAATCCATAGTTAGGGTAGTAGTAGTCATAGTAATAGTAGTTGCATCAGTAACAGTATTCATAATACTAGTAGTAGTCAGAGTAGAATTAGTAGTAGTAGGAGTAGTAGTAGTAGTAATAGTAGAAGCTATAGTAGTAGAAGTAGAAATAGTAGTTGAGTAGTAGTTGTAGTAGTCATGCTTGTAGTAAGAGTGGCAGCAAAAGTACCAGTAGTAGTAGTCACACTCATAGTAAGAGGAGTAGTACCAGTAGTAATAATCGAAGTTATAGTTGGAGTATTAGGAGGAGGAGGAGTAGTAGTAGTAGTAGTAGCAGTTGTCGCAGAAGTGGTAGTTGTAATTGTAGAAGCAGTAGTAGCAGTAGTACCAATAGTAGTAGTCACAGTCATAGTAATAGTATTAGTAGTAGTAGTCGTGGAAGTTGTAGTTGGACTATTAGGAGTAGTAGTAGTAGTAGTAGTAGTAGTAGTAGCAGTTGTTGCAACACAACTAGTAGTAGTTGGTGTAGTAGTTGTTGTTGTTGTTGTCGTAGTAATAGTAGTTGATCTAGTAGCTGTTGTAGTAGTAGTAGCAGTAGGAGTAGAAGTAGTGGTAGTAGTGGTAGTAACAGAAGTAGTAGTAGAAGTAGGAATAGTAGTAGGCCTTGTGGTAGTTGTTGTAGTAGTAATAGTAGGAGTGGTAGTGGTTGTACTAGTAGTAGTATTAGTATTATTATTATTAGTAGTAGTAGTAGTAGCAACATTAGTAGTAGTAGTTTGAGTTATGCTAGTAGTAGTCATTGTAGTAGTAGCAACAACCACAACAGCAGAAGTAGTAGTAGTAGCAGAAGTAGTTTAAGGAGTAGTAGGAATAGTAGTAGTACGTGTAGTAGTAGCAGGTGGAGTAGTAGTAGTAGCAGTAGTAATACGTGTACCAGTTGTAGTAGTAGTAGTAGCAGTAGTGGTAGGAGAAGTAGAAGTTGTAGTAGTAGTAGTAGAAGTAGTAGCAGCAGCAGCAGTAGTAGTAATTGTAGTAGTTGTTATTGTAGTAATAGCAGTTGAAGTAGTTGTTGTTGAAGTTATAGTTTGAGTATTAAGAATAGTAGTGGTAGTAGTAGTAGAAGCAGTAGTAGCAGTTGTTGTAGTAGTAGGAGCAGTGGCAGCAGTAGTAGTAACAGCTATAGTTCGGGTAGTAGTATTAGTAGTAGTAGTCATAGCGGTAGTAGTTGTCAGAGTAGAATTAGTAGTCGTTGTAGCAGTAGTAGTAGTAGCAGCAACAGCAGTAGCATCAATCGTCGTCGTAGTAGCAGTAGTAGTAGTAGTTGTTGTTGTTGTTGTTGTTGTAGTACTAGTAGTAGAAGTAGCAGTAGTAGTTGAGTCTTTGTAGTAGTAGTCATGCGTGTAGTAGGAGTAGCAATAGAAGTACCAAAAGCAGTAGTCACAATCATAGTAATAGCAACAGTAGTAGTAGGGATAGTGGAAGTTATAGTTCAAGTATTAGGAGTAGTAGTTGTTGTTGTTGTAGTAGGAGTTGTAGCAAAAGTAGTAGTAGTTGTAGTAGTAGCAGTAGTAGCAGTAGTACTAGAAGTAGTAGTCGCAGTCATATTAATAGTAGTTGTAGTATTATTAGTGGAAGTTCTAGTAGGAGTATTAGGAGTAGTAAGTGTTGTAGTAGTAGCAGTTATAGCAATAGTAGTAGTAGTTGTAGTAGTAGCAGCAGCAGTAGTAGTAGCAGTAGTAGTAGTAGTAGGAATAGTTGTAGTTGTAGTAGTTGTTGTAGTAGTAGTTGTAGGAGTAGGAGTAGTAGTAGTAGTAGCAGCAGCAGCAGTAACAACATTAGTAGTATTAGTAGTAGCAGTTGTCGTAGTAGCAACAACCGCAACAACAGCTGTAGTAGTAGTAGTAGAAGTAGCAAAAGTAGTTTTGGTAGTAGTAGTAGTAGTAGTAGTAGGTGTAGTAGTAGCAAGAGTAGTAGTAGTAGTAGCAGTAGTAGTGTTATTAATAGTTGTCGTATTATAGCAGTCGTAGTAGCAGTAGTAATAGGGGTACTAGTAGTAGTAGTAGTAGTAGAAGTCGTGCTGGGAGTGGCAGAAGTAGTGGGAGTAGTAGTAGTAGAAGTAGCAGCAATAGCTGCAGTTGCAATAGTAGTTGTTGTAGTAGTAGTAGTAGTAGTAGTAGTTGTTGTTGTTGTTGTTCTTGTTGTTGTTATTGTTGTTGTTGTAGTAGTAGTAGTTCAGTATTTGTTGTAGTAGTTATGCTTATAGTAGAAGTAGCAACAAAAGTACGAGTCGTAGTAGTCACAATCATAGTAATAGTAGTAGTAGTAGTAGTAATACTGAGAGTTATAGTTTGAGTATTGGGAGGATTAGTAGTAGTTGTTGTAGTAGCAGTTGTAGCAGAAGTAGTAGTAGTTTTAGCTGTAGCAGTAGCAGGAGTAGTACCAGAAGTAGTTGTCGCAGTCATAGTAATAGCTGTTATAGTAGTAGTAGTGGAAGTTGTAGTTGGAGTATTAGGAGTAGTAAGTGTAGTAGTAGTAGCAGTTGTAGCAGTAGTAGTAGCAGCAGCAGTAGTAAAAGTAGTAGTAGTAGCAATAGGAATAGTAGTAGCAGTAGTAGTTGTAATAGTAGTAGTAGTAGTAGTAGGAGTAGCAGCAGTAGTAGTAGTAGTACTAGCAGTAGTGGTAACAACATTACTAGTACTGGTAGTAGCAGTTGTTGTAGTAGCAACAACCGCAGCAGCAACTGTAGTAGTAGTAGAAGTAGCGGAAGTAGTTTCAGTAGTAGTAGGAGTAGTAGTAGTAGTTGGTGTAGTAGGAGGAGGAGTAGTAGTAGTAGTAGCAGTAGTAGTGTTAATAATAGTCGTAGTATTATAACAGTAGTAGTAGTAGTAATAGGTGTACTAGTTGTAGTAGTAGTAGTAGAAGTAGTGGTAGGAGTGGTAGAAGTATCAGAAGTAGTAGTTGTAATTGTTGTAGTAGTAGTAGTAGCAGTAATAGCAGCAGTATTAGTAGTAGTTGAGATAGTAGTAGTAGTGGTGGAAGTAATAATAGTTGTAGTAGGAGTATTAGTTATAGTAGTAGTAGTGGTAGTACGAGTGTTAGGAGTAGTAGTTGTTGTAGTAGTGGTCGTAGATCTGGGAGTCATAGTAGTAGTAGCAGCAACATCAATAGCAATAGTAATAGTAGTAGCAATAATAGTAGCAGCTGCAGTTGTAGTGGTAGTAGTAGTAGCTGCAGCGGTAGGAGTAGTAGTTGTAATAGTACTAATAGTAATAGTTATTATAGTACTAGTAGTTGTGATAGTAGCAGTAGTAGTAGTTGGAGAAGTAGTAACGGTAGTAGTACTTACTACTACAGCAACAGTAGAAGCGGCAGCGGCGACAGCAGCAGCAATAATAGCCATGGCAGAGGCAGCACCAGCTACACTAGTAGTCACAGTAGAAGTTGTACTAGAAATAGTAGTAGTTACTGCAGTAGTAGAAGCAGTATTAGTTGCAGTACTAGCAGGAGTAGTAGTATTAGTAGTAGTAGTTGAAGCCACTAAAATCGGAGTAGTAGTAGAAGTAGTAATAGTCATATTTATTGTAGTAGTAGTAGTAGAAGCTGTATTAGTAGTAGTTGTAGTAGCTTTTGTAGTAGACGTAGTAGTAGCAGCAGTAGCAGTGGAGGTAGCAATAACAGTTGTGGTAGTATTAGTGGTAGCAGCAGTAGCAGCTGCGGCAGAAGCAATAACAGGAGTAGTTTTAGTACTATTAGTAGTAGTAGTAGTAGCAGCAGTAGTGGTAGTAATATGAGTAGTAGTGGCAGCCGTAGCAGTAGTAGTAGCTATAGAAGCAGCAGTTGAAGCACTAGTAGTAGTAGTAGTATTAGAAGTATGAGTAGTAGCAATTGTAGCAGCAGTAGTAGTAATAGTAGTGGGGTAGCAGTAGTAACGGTAGTGGTAGTAGCTGCAGCAGGAATAGTGGTAATAGTAATAGTAGTTTTAGTAGTAGTTGTTGTAGCCGAGAGGCAGCATTACTAGGTAGCAGTCCTATACAGGCAAGCAGTAGTATAGTAGTAAAGCAGTAGCGGAATTGTGAAGTAGTTAGCAGTGGTACTACAAAGCAATTAGTTTTTTGAGAAGTAGTAAGCAAAAGCAATAAATAGGTAAGGATCAGTATTAAAAAAGTTAAGAATAGCAAAACTAGGTAGCAGTATGTGTACGAGTAGAGTGTAGTAGTTTGTAGACTGTAGTAATGGTTGGCATTATAGTATGAACAATAGTAGTAATAAAGCATATTTTGTAGCAGTAATCGGCAACATCACATTAGTAGTAGTAAGTAGTAGTAGTAGTAGTAGTAGTAGTATAGTGTAGTCAGATGCAGTGTTGTCGTAGTAGCACAAGCAGTACCTGAAGCAAGTAAGCGATGGTCGCACTGTAGGTAGTTGTTGTCATACGTATAGTCGTCGTTGCCATCAGTCGTAATCGTCGTCGCAGTAGTCGTAGTACGTCGTAGTAGTAGTAGCCGTCGTAGTAGGCGTAGTAGTAGTAGTAGCAGTACTAGTAGCAGTAGTAGTAGCACAGCAGCAGGAGATAGTCGTTGTTATAGTAGTAGTAATAGTAGCAGTAATAGTGGTAGTAGTAGTAGTTGTACTAGTAGTGGTAGTAGTAGTAGTAGCAGTAGTAGTAGTTCTTGTAGTGGTAGTAGTAATAGTAGCTATAGTAGTAGTAGTAGTAGTGGTAGTAGTAGTAGTACTTACAGCAATAGCGCTAGTAGTAGCAATAGCAGTTGTAGTACTAGCAGCAGTAGTACCAGTTGAAGTAGTAGTTGTAGTAGCCGTAGAAGTAATAGTACTAGTAGTAGTAACAATAGCAACAACAATAGTAGTAGTATTAGTAGGAGTAGAAGTAGTAGCATAGTAGTGGTTGAGTTAGTAGCAGGAGTAGTTGTAGTAGAAGTAATAGTCATCGCTGTTGTAGCAAAAGCAGGAGTAGTAGCTATAGTGATAGTAGTAGTAGCAGCAGCAGTGTTAGTAGTTGTAATAATAGTAGTTGTTGTTGTTGTTGTTGTTTTTGTTGTTGTACAAGTTGAAGTAGGAGTAGCAGTAGCACCAGTTGTATAGTATTAGGAGTAGTAGTAGTAGAAGTAGTTGTACGGGCGGTCGTAGGAATAGAAGTAGGCGTAGGAGTAGTAGTAGTTGTAGTAGTAGTAGTTATTTTTATTGTAGTAGTAGTAGTAGTAGGAGTAGTAGTGGCAGTAGTAACAGTAATAGCAGTAGTTGTAGTAGCAGCAGCAGTAGTAGTAGTAGTAGTAGTAGTAGCAGTTGTGAGAGAAGCAGAAGTGGGTGTAGGGGTAGCAATAGTACTAGGCGTAGTAGTAGCAGCAGCAACAACAACAGTAGTAGTAGTAGTAATAGTGGTAGTAGTAGTTGTAGTTGTAGTATTAGTTGTAATGGTAGTAGTAGTAGTAGTTGTTGTTGTTGTTGTTTTTGTAGTAGTCGCAGTAGTAGTAGTACTAGTTGTTGTTTTTATAGTAGTAGTAGTAGTAATGGTGGAGGCTGTAGTAGTAGTAGCATTGGTAGTAGCAGCAGTAGCAATAGTAGTAGTAGTAGTAGTAGTAGTAGTTATCGTATTAGTAGTAATTGTTGTTGTGGTAATAGCAACACCAGTAGTTAATAGCAACAACAGTAGTAGTTGTGGTAGTCCTAGTAGTAGTAGTTGTTGTTGTTGTTGTTGTTGTTGTTGTTGTAATAGGAGTCATAGTAGGAGTAGTATTAGTGTTAGTATTAGTAGTTGTCGCAGTCACGCAGAAGCAACAACTGCAGCAGTGGTAATAGGAGTAGTAGTTGTTGTTGTTGTAGTAGTATTGGTGGTGGTAGTAGTAAAAGTATTAGCAGTATTAGTAGTAGCAGTATTAGTAGTAGTTGTAGTTGTAGTAGTAGTTGTAGTTGTAGTAGTAGTAGTAGGAGGAGTAGTAATTTGAGTAGTAGTTGTGGTAGTAGTACTAGGAGTAGTAGTAGCTATTGGAGGAGAATTAGGAGTAGTAGTGGCAGTAGTAGTAGTAGTAGTAGCAACAGCAATAGTAGTAGTAGTAGTAGTAGTAGTAGTAGTAGTAGCAGTGCTAGTCGTAGTAGTTGTTGTTGTTGTAGCAGCCGTAGTAGTTATTGTTGTAGTTGTAGTTGGAGTATTAGTAGTTGCAGTAGTAGTAGTATTACAATTAATAGAAGAGGCAATAGTAGTACTAGAGGTAGTAGTAGTTGGAGAAGTAGTAGTAGTAGCAATAGCAATAGCAGCAATAACAGTGGTTGTAGAAGTATTAGAAGTTGTAGCAGAAGTAGCAGAAGTAGCAGAAGTAGCAGTAGTAGTATGAGGAGTAGTAGTAGTACGAGTGGTAGTTGTAGTAGCAGTAGCTATAACAGTAGTAGTAGTAATAGTAGTTGTAGAAGTGGTAGTAGTGGTAGTAGTTGTTGTACTAGTTGTAGTAGCAGCAGTAATACTTGTAGTGACAGCAATTGTGGTAGCAGTAGTAGTGGTAGCGGCAACTGCGACAGGAGTAGTAGTATAGTAGTAGTAGTTGTTGTAGTAAAAGTAGTGGCAGTAGTGGTAATGCAGAGCCCGTAGTGTGTAGTAGTTAGAAGTAGTGGAGTAGGAGTAATAGTAGTATTAGAATAGTAATAGTAGCAGGGGCAATACATAACAATAGTAGTAAGCAGCAGGTTGTAATTGTATAGTATAGTAGTACAGTAGTAAAGAGTAGGGTATAGAAGTAGTAGTAGTAATAGTAGTAGTAGAGCAACAACAGTAGTACTAGTAATATTAGTAGTAATTTAAGTGGGAGTAAGTAGGCAAACAGAATAGAATGTATGTAGTAGTAGTAGTAGCAGGAGGAGGAGTAATTGTAAGAAGTAAGTAGTAGTAGTAATAGTAGTTACACTTGTTTTGTAGACCAAAACAAAAAATAGTAGTAGGCATTTGCAAGCAGTAGCACAGCAGGAAGTAGTAGCAGTAGTAGTAAATAGTGAACTACTGTAGTAGTTAGGAGTTGTTGGTAGAAGTGAAGGTTAGTATAGCATTGGTAGTAGCACAAAATAGTGTTAGGCTAGGAGTGGTAGGTCAGAGTATCAGCGTCAGTAGAAGCAATATAAATTATTCTTAGTCGTTTTGCTTTTATCCGCCTTTTTATCTTATGTCGTTTTATTATTATTCAGGTAGTAGGCAATATTAGTTTTTTTATAGTAGTAGCAGTGCAAGTAGCACTTGTAGTAGTAGCAGTAGCTGCTATAGTAGTAGTAGTAGTTGTTGTTGTTGTAGCAGTAGTCGCTAGAAGAGGAGTAGTAGTGGTAGCAGCAGTAGAAGCAGTTGTCGTAGTCACAATAATAGTAATAGTAGTAGTAGTAGTAGTAATAGTGAGAGTTATAGTTTGAGTATTGGGAGGATTAGTAGTAGTTGTTGTACTAGCAATTGTAGCAGAAGTAGTAGTAGTTTTAGCTGTAGCAGTAGTTGGAGTAGTACCTGAAGTAGTTGTCGCAGTCATAGTAATAGCTGTTATAGTAGTAGTAGTGGAAGTTGTAGTTGGAGTATTAGGAGTAGTAAGTGTAGTAGTAGTAGCAGTTGTAGCAGTAGTAGCAGCAGCAGCAGTAGTAGAAGTAGTAGTAGTAGCAATAGGAATAGTAGTAGCAGTAGTAGTTGTAATAGTAGCAGCAGCAATAGTAGTAGTAGTAGCAGCAGCAGTAGTAGTAGTAGTAGCAGTAGTGGCAACAACATTACTTGTACTGGTAGTAGCAGTTGTTGTAGTAGCAACAACCGCAGCAGCAGCTGTAGTAGTAGTAGAAGTAGCGGAAGTAGTTTCAGTAGTAGTAGTTGGTGTAGTAGGAGGAGTAGTAGTAGTAGTAGTAGCAGAAGTAGTGTTAATAATAGTTATAGTATTATAACAGTAGTAGTAGTAGTAATAGGTGTACTAGTTGTAGTAGTAGTAGTAGAAGTAGTGGTAGGAGTGGTAGAAGTAGCAGGAGTAGTAGTTGTAGTTGTTGTAGTAGTAGTAGTAGCAGTAATAGCAGCAGTATTAGTAGTAGTTGAGATAGTAGTAGCAGTGGTGGAAGTAATAATAGTTGTAGTAGGAGTATTAGTTATAGTAGTAGTAGTGGTAGTACGAGTGTTAGGAGTAGTAGTTGTTGTAGTAGTGGTCGTAGATCTAGGAGGCATAGTAGTAGTAGCAGCAGCATCAATAGCAATAGTAATAGTAGTAGCAATAGTAGTAGCAGCTGCAGTTGTAGTGGTAGTAGTAGTAGCTGCAGCGGTAGGAGTAGTAGTTGTAATAGTACTAATAGTAATAGTTATTATAGTACTAGTAGTTGTGATAGTAGCAGTAGTAGTAGTTGGAGAAGTAGTAGCGGTAGTAGTACTTACAACGACAGCAACAGTAGAAGCAGCAGCGGCAACAACAGCAGCAACAATAGCCATGGCAGAGGCAGCACCAGCTACAGTAGTAGTCACAGTAGAAGTTGTACTAGAAATAGTAGTAGTTACTGCAGTAGTAGAAGCAGTATTAGTTGCAGTACTAGCAGGAGTAGTAGTATTAGTAGTAGTAGTTGAAGCCACTAAAATCGGAGTAGTAGTAGAAGTAGTAATAGTCATATTTATTGTAGTAGTAGTAGTAGAAGCTGTATTAGTAGTAGTTGTAGTAGCTTTTGTAGTAGACGTAGTAGTAGCAGCAGTAGCAGTGGAGGTAGCAATAACAGTTGTGGTAGTATTAGTGGTAGCAGCAGTAGCAGCTGCGGCAGAAGCAATAGCAGGAGTAGTTTTAGTACTATTAGTAGTAGTAGTAGTAGCAGCAGTAGTGGTAGTAATATGAGTAGTAGTGGCAGCAGTAGCAGTAGTAGTAGCTATAGAAGCAGCAGTTGAAGCACTAGTAGTAGTAGTAGTATTAGAAGTACGAGTAGTAGCAATTGTAGCAGCAGTAGTAGTAATAGTAGTGGGGTAGCAGTAGTAACGGTAGTGGTAGTAGCTGCAGCAGGAATAGTGGTAATAGTAATAGTTGTTTTAGTAGTAGTTGTTGTAGCAGCAGTACTAGTAGCATTCATTACAGCAGTAGTACTAGTTGTAGCAGTAGCAATTGTGGAAGTAGTAGCAGTTGTACTAGCAAAAGCAGTAATTGTAGAAGTAGTAGCAACAATAGTAGTAGTAGTAGTAACAATAGAAATAGCAATAGTAGCAGTATTTGTACTAGTAGTAGTAGTTGTAGTACTAGTAGTAATGGTTGCATTAGTAGTAGCAATAGTAGTAGTAGAAGCAGTAGTTGTAGCAGTAATCGCAACATCAACATTAGTAGTAGTAGTAGTAGTAGTAGTAGTAGTAGTAGTAGTAGTAGTAGTAGTAGTAGATGTAGTAGTTGTAGTAGTAGGAACAACAGTAGCATTAGTAGTAGCGATGGTAGCAATTGTAGTACTTGTTGTAATAATAATAGTAGTAGTTGCCATAGTAGTAATAGTAGTAGCAGTAGTAGTAGTAGTAGTAGTAGCAGCAGCAGTAGTAGTAGCAGTAGTAGGAGCAGCAGCAGGAGTAGTCGTTGTTATAGTAGTAGTAATAGTAGTAGTAATAGTGGTAGTAGTAGTAGTTGTACTAGTAGTGGTAGTAGTAGTAGTAGCAGTAGTAGTAGTTCTTGTAGTGGTAGTAGTAATAGTAGCTATAGTAGTAGTCTTAGCAGTAGCGGTAGTAGTAGTAGTAGTAGTAGTAGTAGTAGTAGTTACAACAGTAAGACTAGTAGTAGCAATAGCAGTTGTAGTACTAGCAGCAGTTGTACCAGTTGAAGTAGTAGTTGCAGTAGCCGTAGAAGTAATAGTACTAGTAGTAGTAACAATAGCAACAACAATAGTAGTAGTATTAGTAGGAGTAGAAGTAGTATCATAGTAGTGGTTGAGTTAGTAGCAGCAGTAGCTTTAGTAGAAGCAATAGTCGTCGCTGCAGTAGCAAAAGCAGGAGTAGTAGCTATAGTGATTGTAGTAGTAGCCGCAGCAGTGTTAGTAGTTGTAATAATAGTAGTAGTAGTTGTTGTTGTTGTTTTTGTTGCTGTACGAGTTGAAGTAGGAGTAGCAATAGCAGAAGTTGTAGTATTATTAGGAGTAGTAGTAGTAGAAGTAGTTATACTGGCGGTCGTAGGAATAGAAGTAGGCGTAGGAGTAGCAGTAGTTGTAGTATTAGTAGTTATTCTTATTGTAGTGGTAGTAGTAGTAGGAGTAGTAGTGGCAGTAGTAACAGTAATAGTAGTAGTTGTAGTAGCAGCAGCAGCAGTAGTAGTAGTAGTAGAAGTTGTGAGAGAAGCAGAAGTGGGTGTAGGGGTAGCAATAGTACTAGGTGTAGTAGTAGCAGCAGCAACAGCAACAGTAGTAGTAGTAGTAGTTGTAGTTGTAGTATTAGTTGTAATGGTAGTAGTAGTAGTAGTAGTTGTTGTTGTTGTTTTTGTAGTAGTCGCAGTAGTAGTAGTACTAGTTGTTTTTATAGTAGTAGTAGTAGTAATGGTGGAGGCTGTAGTAGTAGTAGCATTGGTAGTAGCAACAGTGGCAATAGTAGTAGTAGTAGTGGTAGTAGTAGTAGTAGTTATCGTATTAGTAGTAATTGTTGTTGTGGTAATAGCAACAGCAATAGTAGTAGTTGTGGTAGTCCTAGTAGAAGTTGTTGTTGTTGTTGTTGTTGTAATAGGAGTCATAGTAGGAGTAGTATTAGTGTTAGTATTCGTAGTTGTAGCAGTCACGCAGAAGCAACAACTGCAGCAGTGGTAATAGTAGCAGTAGTAGTTATTGTTATAGTAGTAGTGGTGGTGGTAGTAGTAAAAGTATTAGCAGTATTAGTAGTAGCAGTATTAGTAGTAGTTGTAGTTGTTGTAGTAGTAGTAGCAGTAATAGTAGTAGTAGTAGGAGGGGTAATATGAGTAGTAGTTGTGGTAGTAGTACTAGGAGTAGTAGAAGCTATTGAAGGAGAATTAGGAGCAGTAGTGGCAGTAGTAGTAGTAGTAGTAGCAGTAGCAATAGTAGTAGTAGTAGTAGTAGTAGTAGTAGTAGTAGTAGTAGCAGTAGTGCTAGTCGTAGTAGTTGTTGTTGTTGTAGCAGCCGTTACAACAACTTTTACTCCTACAGCTAATACAACTTCTGCTACTGCTACTACTACTACGACTAATGCTACTACTACTAGTACTGCTACTACTTCCACTACTACTGCTTCGGCTACTTATACAATAATTACTACTTCAATTACTACTGCTGCTGCGACTGCGACTGCTACTACTATTACAAGTACTACTACTCCTATTACTGTTTCCACTACTAGTAGTAGTACTACCGCAATTACAACTACTTCTACTATGGCTACTACTTCTTCTACTCCTATTACTACTACTACTACTACAACCACTACCAATACTAAAACGGCTATTGCTACTTCTACTGCAACTGCTACTACTACTACTAGTATTATTCCTACTACTTCTACTACTACTACTACAACTACTACGACTAGTACCACTACCGTTGCTACTGCTGCTGTTGCTGCTATTGCTACTGCTGCAACTGCGGTTACTACTACTTTTACTACTACAGTTGCTCCTACAACTACAGCTACTGCTACTGCTGCTATTACTACTTCTACTACTATTATTACTACTACTTCTATAACAGCTACTACAGCTACTATTACTGCTGCTACTACTAGTGCTACTCCTGCTACTGCTGCTGCAACAATTACTACTACTACTATTACTACTACTACTTCTATTGCTACACCTACTACTACTTCCATTACTACTACTCGTACAGCTAAACCTACTCCTACTACTTCTACTATTACTACTGCTACTACTACTACTACTACTACTACCACGACTACTACTACTACTACTACCACAACAATAACTACTAGTACTGCTACTTCTGATACAACTACTAGTACTACCAGTACTGCTGCTACTGTTGTTGCTACTACTACTAATACTACTATCACAACTACTACTGCTACTACAACAACAATAGCTACTACTACTACTACTACTACTAGTACAATTGCTACCCCTACTACTACTGCTGCTGTTATTACTACTACTACTACTACTACTACTACTACGACTACTATCACTAATACTACTCCAATAACTATGACTATTACTACTACCAACACTACTACTATTGCTGCTACTGCTGCTGTTATAAATACTCCTACAAGGACTACTACTACTAATACGTCCGCTACAGCTGCCACTGCTACTGCTACTACTAGTCCTGTTGCAGCTAAACTACTGGTACTGCTTCTACCACTACTATTACTGCTTCACCTACTACTGCTACTACTAGTCCTATTACTGTCACAACTACTGCTACTACTTCAACCACGACTACTACTACTACTATTCCTACAACAGCTTCTAATACTACTAGTTCCGCTATGACTACTATAACTACTACTGCAACTATGATAGCTACTACTATTACTACTAGTACTACATCAACTAGTACAAATAACGCTACTATTGCTACTACAATCGCTAGTACTACTTGTACTACTACTACTATTGCTACTATTACTGCTCCTACTACTACTATTACTACTACAGCTACTACTGTTGCTGCTATTGCACTTGTTGCTGCTGCGACTAATAGTGCTACTACTACTACTACTACTGAGACTTCCGCTACTACTACAACAACTACTGTTACTACTACTACTACTATTCAGACTACTACATCTACTAGTACACCAAGCACTCCTATTGCTACTACTACTCCTACTACTACTGCAACAACTACAACTACTGGCACTACTACAACGTAAACTACAATGACTACTGCCACTACCACTACTTCTAATACTACAACAGCTACTACTACTATTACTACTATTTCTGTTGCTACTACAGCTGCTACTACTACCACATACTACTAATACCACTGCTTCTACTACAACTATTACTACAACTTCTACAACTACTACCACTAGTACTACTGCTACTACCACTACTGCTCCTCCTCCTCCTCCTACTACTACCTCTACTACTACTCGTACTACCACATTTACTACCATCCAATATTACTACTACTACTACTACTACTACTACTACTTCTACTACTACTACTACTACTACTACTTCTGCAACTATTTCCTCTACTAGCACTAAAACTTCTACTTCTAATCCTCCTCCTATTATTGCTACTACTTCTGCTCCTACTACTACTACGACTACTACAACTACTGCTACTGCTGCTGCTACTACTGTTACTACTACAATTGCCACTACAATGACTACAACAACAATAACAACTATAGCTACTATGATTACTACTACTGCTACTTGTGCTGCTACTACTACGACCACTACTACTGCTACTACTACCACTATTAATACCTCTACTACCGCTACGACCGCTATTACCACCCCCACCACCACTACCGCTCCTATTACCACCACCACAACTAATACTACGACTACTACAACAACAACTACTCCAACTACTACTACTACAACTACTACTTCTACTACTACTACTATTACTACTACTTCTACTTCTGCTGCTACTGTCACTACTACTAGTAGTACTAATACTGCAGGTACTTCTACTAGTACAACAACTGCTGCTACTACTACTACTACAACTATGACTACTACTGCTGTTAATGCTACTTCTACTACCGCTATCACTGCTACTAATGCTACTGCTACCACTACGGGTACTACAACTACCACTACTACTACTACCACCACCACCACCATTATTACTTCTACTGCTGCTACTGTTACTACACTACTACTATAACTACTACTACTAGCACTATTGCTACTCCAACAACTACTAGTATTACCACTACTAATACTACTACTACTACTACTACTACTACTGCCACTACTACCATAACTACTACTCCATGACTACTACTACTACTATGACTACGACTACTGGTACTCCTACTCTTACTACTTCTGCTTCTACTACTACTACTTCTGCTATGACTACTACTACTATTACTACTACAACTGAAATAGCTGCTAGTATACTACTACTGCTTCTCGTACAAGTACTACTACTTATACTACAACAAATACAGCCACTTTGGTTGATACTATTACTACAACTGCTAGTACTACTAATGTTGTTGCTCTTGCTGCTCCTGCTACTAATACAGCTAGTACTACTATTGCTGCTACTTAGACTCATACAACAACTACTACTACTATTGATACTGCTACTTCTACTACTATGGCTGACGTTGCTACTAATACTACTACTACTACAACAACTACTGCTACAACTATTATGGCTACCACTACTACCGCTACTACTTCTAATGCTACTTCAGCCGCTACTACCACTACTGCTACTACTAGTACTACTACTACTGCTACTACAACTATTCCAAGAACTACTACTACTACGAATATTACAAATACTACTATTATTGCTACTGCTACTACCCTTAGTACTACTACTGATACTACTACTTCAACTACTACTACTGCTACTACTAGCATTGCTCCACCTCCTCCTCCTTCTCTTACTATTAGTACTACTACTACCAGTAGTACCACATCTACTACTACTACTACTGCTACTACTACTGCTGCAACTACTAAGACTACTACTCCTCCTCCTCCTACTACTACTACTACTGTTAGTACTACTATTGCAATTACTAACACTACTACTCCTCCTCCTCCTACTACTACTACTACTACACCTACTACTACACCTACTACTCCTCCTCCTACTACTACTACCACCACCACCACCACTACTAGTTCCACTACTACTACTACTTCTACTGCTACTACTACTGCTCCTAGTAATTCCACTACTACTATTGCTAGTGCTATTACTACTACTACTGCTACGCCAACTAATACTTTTATAATTACTACAACTATTACTTTACTACTACTGCTGCTACAACAACTACTACTAGTACTACTACTACAATGCTACTACCGCTCTGCGACTGGTACTACTACTATGAGTAATACTCCTACTACTTCTTAGACTACTACTTCCACTACTGCAAATATTACTAGGATTGCTACTACTACTACTACTATTACAATTACTATTACTACAACTACTACTACAACTACATATGTTGTTGCTACTCTTACAACAACAACTACTACAACTACTATGACCTGCACTACCGCTACTGCTACTACTACAACAACTACTACTATTATTACTACTCCTACTCTACTACTATAACTATTACTACTGCAACTAGTATTCCTTCCCCGATATGTATTCCTACTACTACTCCCACTAGTAGCACCACTACTGCTACAACAACAACAACAACTACTATTACTACTACTACAACAACAACAACTACTACTACTACTACAATTACTATTACTACTACTACTATTACTACTACTACTACAACTACGATGGCAGCCACCATCACTACTGATTCTTCTGATACAACTACAACTACCAGCACTACTCCTACTACTGCTGCTATTACTACAACTACTACTACTCTTTCTACTTCTACTACTACTACCACTACTACTACTTCTACCGCTACTCCTACTACTATGACTATTACTACTACTACTATTATTACTACAACAACTAGTACTACAACTACTACAATCACAACTACTACGCCCACTACTTCTATTAGTACTACCACTCTACTATTACTATTATTACTACTACAACTACTGCTACTCCTGCTACTACTACTACTACCACTACTCCAACCGCTGATACTACTACTCCAACGACTACTACAACAATAACAACTACTAGCACTACTACTACCTCTACTACAGCGACTACTACTACTACTACTTGTAATACAACTGCTACTACTACAATGACTACTACTTCCACTACAGCTACTACTGCTACTCCTACTATTACAACTGCTACTACTACTACATCTACTACAACAACTACTACTATTACTACCGCTACTACTACGACTAATGCTCCTCCACCTCCTCCTACCACTAGCACTACTACTAATAGTACTACCACATTTACCACAACTACTGCTACTACAACTACCACTACTACTACTGCTGCTACTAAAACAACTACTACCACTACTACTACTAAAACTACTACAACTACTTCTTCGTCTATTACTGCTATTACTTCGGCTACTACTACTACTACTACTGCTACTACTACTACTACTACTACTGCTACTACCTACTACTACTACTACTACTACTACTACTATTACTACTACTACTACTACTACTACTGTTACTACCACTGTTGTTACTACTTTGGCTACAACTCTTACTACTACCACAACAACGACAACTACTACTACTACTTCTGCTACGACTGTTATTACTCCTACTTCTACTTTTGCTACTACTACTGCTACTTGCATTACTACAACAGCTGCTACTACTACTATGACTACTGCTTTTGCTATTACAACTACTACTACTATTGCTACAACTAGTCCTTTTACCACAAGTACAATTGCTACCACTGCTACTATTGCCACTACTACTACTAATACTATTGCTGCTACTACTACTACACTACTACAACAACTACTACTACTAGCACTAATACTACAACAACAACTACTACTATTACTACTACTAATATTACTACTACTGATACGGCTATAAGTACTCTTACCAGGACTACAACTACTACTACGTCCACTACTGCTGCTACTGGTACTACTACTACCACTACTACTACTACTATAGTTCCTACTACTACTTCTAATACTGCTTGTTTCGCTGCGACTACTACAACTAGTACCCCAACTGCAATAGCTGCTACAATTACTACTAGTACTACTAACGCTACTTCAGCTACTAAAATAGCTTCTACTACTTGTACAATTGCTACTATTGCTATTACTTCTAAAACTACTACCGTTACTACACTTGCTGCTGCTGCTACTAATATGTCTACTACCACTACTATTACTGAGACTTCCACTACTACTACAACTACTGCTGCTACTACTGGTACTACTACTATTGAGACGACTGCTACTACTACTATAACTGCTACTAATAATACTACTCTAACTCCTACTACTGCTACTACTTCTACTGCAACTTATGCTGCTGCTACTACTACTACAATAACAACTACTACTACTAATACTACTACTACTACTACTATTACTGCTACTGCTACTACTATTACTACTACTACTAATAGTAGTAGTAGTAGTACTGCTACTACTAATAGTAGTAGTAGCAGTGCTACTACTACTACAAATACCACTATTACTGCTACTGCTACAACCCTTACTACTAATATTGATGCTACCACATCAACTGCTACTACAACTACTTCTACTACTAATACTAGTACAACTGCTACTACTTGTACTACTCCTCCCCCCCCTCCTCCTCCTGTTATTATAACAACACCTACTACTACTAGTACTACTACATCTACTACTACTACTACTATGAGTACTGCTACTACTACTACTACTACTTCAAATATATGTACTACTACTTCTACTCCTCGTCTTACTTCTACTACTTATGCTATTACTACCACTACCACCACTACTATTACTACAACTTCTGTGACTATTACTACGATAACTACTACGATTGCATCAACAACAACTACTACTATTACTATGATTACGGCTACAACTACTTATATAGATACTACTAAAACTTCCAATATTGCTACCACCGCTACTGTTACAACCACTACTACTACTATTACTATTGCTACTAGTTCTACTCCTCGGACTACTACTATTGCTACTACTATTACTACTAGTACTAATAGTATTATTACTACTACAACTACTACAGCTACTACTCCTACTACTATACTACTACTACTATTGCTGCTACTACTACTTCTACAACTACTAATATAACGATAACAACAACAACTACTACAACAACAACTACAGCTACTACTGCTTCTACTACAACTACTACTCCTCCTATTGCTACTACTACTCCTCCTCCTCCTAATACTTCTACTCCAACTACTGCTACTACAACTACTTCTACTACTACTACTACTATTACTTGTACTTGTACAGCACTACTACTACTACTACTACTACTACTACTACTACTACTACTACTATTACTTGTACTTGTACAACACTACTACTACTACTACTACTACTACTACTACTACAACTATTACTACTACTGCTACAACTACTACACCTATTGCTACTACTAATACCACAACTAGTACTAATACTACTACTACTACTACTCCTACAAATACTACTACTACCACTTCTAATACACCTACTACTACTACTAGAACTACCACTGCTGCTAATACTACTACTACTAGTAGTACCACTACTACTACTAGTGCTACTCCTACTGCTACTCCTACTACTAATTCTACTGCAAAAATTACTACTACAATAACTACTACTCCTACTACTACTTCGACCATCATTGCTGCTACTATTACTGAAACTACTGCTACTGCTGCAGCTACTTCTACTATTGTTGCTACCGATATCTCTGCTACAACTCTTATTACCACAACTACCACTGCTACCACTGCTACTACTACTACTCCTCCTATGACTACTGTTACTCCTAATACTCTTATGACTTCTATGTCTACTACTCCAACTACTACTGCTACAACTTCTATTATTACTATAGCAACTACTTCTACCACATCTACTATTGGTGCTGCTACTACTGCTGCTACTACTACTACTACTACTACTACTACTAGTACTACTAATACTACGCTTCCTACTTCTACTCCTACTACTGCTACTACTACTACTCTCTCTTACTACTAGTACTAATGCTACCATAGCCCCAACTACAACTGCTACAGCAACTACCACTACTACTTCTACTACTACTACTACATTACTAAAAGTACACCTGCCACTACTATTACTCCTCGTACTATGGATACTACTAGGACTGCTACCTACTCTACTACTATGCTACTACTACTGCTACTGCTACTACTACTACGACTACAATCATTCTAACTTCTACTCCTACGACTGCTACTACTGCTACTCTCTCCTCCTCCTACTACTATAGCTACTACAACTCCTACTGCAACTCCTACTACTACTACTACTACTACTACTACTACTACTACTACTGCTGCTGCTGCTGCTACTATTACTACTACTACTACTAATACTACTTCTGCTACTGTTACTACTACTACAACTATAAATACTACTACTTCTTCTACTACTACTAGTCCTATTACTACTAGTACTAGCAGTAGTAGTACGATTAACACTACTACCCCTACTACTACAACTACAGTTGATGCTATTGCTTCTACTACTCCTACTACCACAACAACTGCTACCACTACTACTACCAATACAGCTACTACTACTACTCCAACTACTACTACTACTGCTGCTACTGTTACTATTGCAGCGACTCCTACTACTTCCACCACTCCTACTACTACTACTATCCCAACTCCAACTACTACCTCTAGTACTACTACAATGACAATGACTACTACTACTAATACAAATACTACTATAGCTACTAGTACGATAACTACTCCTACTGCTACTACTACAACTCCTACAACTATTACAACAACTACAACTAATGCCACTACTACTACCTAAACTACAGTGACTACTACCACTACAACTACTTGTAATACTACAACTGCTACTACTACTACTACTACTCCTCCTCCTATAGCTACTACTAATACTCCAACTATTACCACTACTATTGCTGCAGCTACTACTCCCACATCTACTGCTAATACAATTGCTTCTACTAGTACTACTACCACTAATACTACTACTACTAACTCTACTACCACTAAAACAACTGCTTCTACGACTTCTCCTATTATTGCTACTACTTCTGCTACTATTACTACTTCTACTACTACTACTTCTGCTACTATTACTACTTCTACTACTACTACTACTACTATTGCTGCTGCTGCTTTTGTTGCTGCTGCTGCTGTTACCACTACTACTGTTCTTACAACTACTACTGTGACTACTATGACTACAACAACAACAACAACTACTACTACTACTCTTGCTACTACTACTACAACTATGATTACGACTACTACTGCTTGTGCCACAACTACTATGACCACTACTACTGCTACTACTACTACAACTATGATTACGACTACTACTGCTTGTGCCACAACTACTATGACCACTACTACTGCTACTACTACTACTGCTAATAACTCTACTATTTCTACAATCGCTATTACCACCACCACTACTACTACTACGAGTCCTATTACTACTACTACCTCTACTGCAACTACTTCTACTACTACTATTATTACTGCTACTTCTACTTCTGCTACTATTGTCAATAGTACTAATACTACTAATACTACTGCTACTTCTACTACTACTACAACAACAACAACTACTACTACTACCACCACCACCACCACCACCACCACTACTACTACTAGCAGTAGTAGTAGTAGTGACGGTGTTGGTGGCGGCGGCGGCGGCGGCGGCGGTAGCAGTAGTAGCAGCAGTAGCAGTAGCAGCAGTAGTACCAATAGTAGTATTAGGTGTAATAGTAGTATTATAGTACTTGTAGTAGTAGTAGTAGTAGTAGTGCTACTATTATTACTACTACCACTACTATGACTACTACTACCGCTGCTACTGCTACCATTACTACTATTACTACAACTACTCCTTTTACTACTAGTATTGTTGCTATCACTGCTGCTACTACTACTACTACTACTACTACAACAACAAGTACTACAACTACTACAACTATTACTACTACTGCTTCTACTATTACTACAATAGAACTACAACTACTACTACTAGCACAACTACTACAACAACTAATACTATTACTACTACTAATACTACTACTACTTCTACTTGTACTACTCCTACAACTATGACAACTACCACTTCTAATACTCCTCCTACTACTACTACTACAAGTACCACTGCTAATACTACTACTACAACTGCTACAACAACAACAACTACTACTACTACTCCAACTCCTAGTCCTACTATTACTCCTACTACTAATACTACTACAATAACTACTACTACACTAATGGCTGCTACTGCTATTTCTTCTAGTGCTATTGCTGCTACTGAAACTACTGCCGCTACTACTGCTACTGTTGCTACAGTACTACTACTACAACTCCTATTACCACAACTACTAATACTATTTCTACTATTACTATTGCTCCTAATACTACTACTACTCCTAACACTCCTACAACTTATACAACTACTATTGCTACTACTACAACTGCGACAACACCACTACTACTATTGCTACTACTACTCCTACTACTGCTGCTACTACTACTACTACTCCTACTACTACTACTATTCCTACTACTACTACTACTACTACTACTACTACTACTACGACTACTACTGCTGATACTACTGCTAGTACTACACCACTACTACAACTACAACTACTATTATTACTACAGCTAATACTACTACTACTACAACAACAACTACTACTACAACTACTACTATAACAACAACTCCTTTTGCAACTACTACTATAACTCTTACTGTTATTAATACAGCTCCAACTACTAGTTCTCCTACTACTACTACTAATACTACACCTACTACTAATACTACTACTTCTACTCCTATTATTTCAACAACTAGTACAACTACAACTTCAAATACTCCTCCTTCGATTACTTCTACAACTAACACTGCTACTACAACTATTGCTGCTGCTGCTGCTACTACTACTTCAACTCCAACTCCTTCTGCTACTCCTACTTCAACTTCGACTGCTACGACTACTACAATAATAACTACTACTGTTGCTACTAGCACTACTGCTACAACTCCTATTACCACAACTACTATAGCTACTACTACTACTACAGCTACTGCTCCTCCGACTACTACTACTACTACTACTACTACTACTACTACTACTACTACTACTGCTACTACTACTTGTACTTCTACTATTAATACTACTATTATGACTACTCCAACTGCTACTACAGCTCCTACTACCATTACTACTACTACTACTACTACTAGTCGAACTAATACTACTACTCCAAACACTACCACTACTACAACTACTGCAATAATTGCTACTACAACAACAACTACTACTACTGCTACTGCTACTACTGCTACTGCTACTACTACTACTACTACTACTACTACTACAACAACAACAACAACAACAACAACAACTACAACAACAACAATAACAACAACAACAACAACAACAACAACAATTACTACTACTACTACTATAGCTACTACTGCTATTACTGCTGTTGTTACTACTACTACTACTTCTACTACTACAAATGCTACTCCCACTAGTCTGACTATTAGTACTACTTCTACTACTACTATGATTTATACTTTTGCCATGGCTACTAAAACTACTATTGCTTCTATTGCTACTACCGCTACTACTACTGCTACTACTGCTACAACAACTACTCTAACTACTGCTATTACTACTCCTACTGCAACTCCTACTACTTCTATCACTCCTACTACTACTACTACCCCTACTCCAACTACTACTACTACTAAGAACAACAACAACAACAAATATAACTACTAATACTACAACTACTACTTCAAGCACTACTATTACTACTATTACTTCTACTATTACATCTGCCACTAGAATAATAGCTACTATTACAACTCCTACTGCTATTGCTACTACAACTACTAATATTAACACAACAACAACTACTACTACTGATACTAACACAAGAACAACAATAACTACTACTACTCCTACTACTCCTCCTACTACTCCTACTACTACTCATACTCCTACACCAAGTCTTACTACTACTCTGACGCCTACTGCTATTACTACTACTCCTACTACTAATACTAACACTATAATTGCTACTACTAATATTACTCCTAACACTCCTTCTGCAACTGCTGCTATTACAAGTTCTACTTTTGATTCTACAATAACTACAACTACTACAGTGACTCCTCCTCCCCCTCCTACTAGTACTACTGCTATTGTTGTTGCTACTACTATTACCGCTACTGCTACTACTACTATTACTACCACTAATCTTTCTACTACTGCTGCTACTACTACTTCTACTACCGCTACTATGACTACTACGACTACTACTACTAGTAGTCCTATTACTGCAACTGCTACTGCTGCTACTCCTACCCCTACTAGTAGTACTACTCTAACTACAACTACTTCTACTACTAGAAATACAACTGCAACTGAAATAGCTACTATTATTACTACTAGTACTACACCTACAAGTACTACTACATATACTACAACAAATACAGCCACTGCCGCTAATACTGCTACTATGACTATGACAACAACTAGTACAGCCACTACTATTGCTACAATCACTGCTTCTACTACTATTACTATTATTGCTATTCTTGCTGCTACAACTACCAATACAGCTACTACAACTACTACTTTTGAGACTGCTACTACTAGTACTATTGAGACTGCTACTACTGCAGCTACTACTGCTACTAATACTACTTCCACAACTACTACTAATGCTACAACTACGGTGACTACTACTACTGCTGCTACTACTTCTACAGCTACTTCTGCTGCTACTACAACTACTACAACTACTACTATGACTACTACTAATACTATTGCTACTACTACTATTGCTACTACAACTACTAATACAAGTACTACTACTACTACTACTACTACAAATACTACTATTACTACTACTGAGACTACCCTTACTACTACTACTGATACTACTACTACTACTACTACTATTACTACTACTACTACCACCACCACCACTGCTACTACTAGTACGGCTCCTCATCCTCATCCTCCTCATGACACTAAAATACTACTACTACTAGTACTACTAAATCTACTACTACTACTACTATGCTGACTACTACTACTACTTCTACTCTTGCTACTACTACTTCTACTCTTGCTACTACTACAACTACTGCTACTACAACTCTTACTACTACTTACACTTCTCTCGTAACTACTACTACTTCTGCTACTACTACCACCACCACTACTACTACTGTTACTACTACTACAACAACAACAACTACTACTACTCTTGCTACTAGGATTGCTATGATTACGACTACTACCACTTCTACTGCGTCTACTGTAACTACTACTACTGCAACTACTACAACCACTACAACCTTTGCTAGTACTACTACTACTACCACTATTACACTACTACAACACTACTACTACAACTACTACTGTTGCTACTGCTACAACTCCTATTACAACTACTATTGCTACTACTACAACTACTACTATCACTACTACTACTTGAGTACTATTACTATTACTACTACTACTATTTCTACTACTATTAATACTACTACTTCTACTACTACTAATACTACTACTACTACTACTACTACTTCTACTACTACTACTACTCCTCCTCCTATTCCTACTACTACTACTACTACTACTACTACTACTACTACTACTACTACTACTACTACTACTACTACTACTACTACTATTACTACTACTACTACTACTACTACTACTACTACTACTACTACGACTGCTGCTGCTGCTGCAACTACTGCTTCTATTTTTACTATAATAATAACAACTACTACCACTACTATCGCTACTGCTATTGCTACTTGCACTGCACTAATACTACAACTACTACTAGTGTTGTTATTACCCCAACAACTACTACTATTACTAATACAAATACCACCACTACTACTACTACTACTACAACAATAATTCATTTTGCTACTACTACTATAACTCTTACTACTATGGCTACAGCTACAACTACTAGTACTCCTACTGCTACAACTAATACCACAACTGCTGCTAATGCTACAACTTCTACTACTACTCCTCCTACAACTACTATTACTCTACTTATACTACCCCTCCTATTACTACTACTACAACTACCACAGCTACCACAACTACTGCTACTACTACTACTATGACAACAACTACTACTATTCCAACTCCACCTCCTACTATTTCTACTACTACTACTTCTACTGCTACAAATGCTACTACAACAACTACTGCGGTTACTGCTACTTCTACTACTACTGCTCCTATTATTACTGAAACTACTGCCCCTCCTACTACCACTACTGCAATTTTTGCTACCTGTACAACTACAGCAACTCCTATTCCCATAATTACTATTGCTACTATTGCTACTACTACTACTACTATTGCTCCTACTACTACTACTATTACTTTTACTACAATTATGACTACTCCAACTGCTTCTACTACTCCTACAACTTTTACCACTGCTACTACTTATCGTACTAATACTACTTCTCCAAACACTCCTACTGCTACGACTACTACTACTACGACTACTATGACTACTACTACTGTTATTGCTCCTCCTCCTCCTCCTACTACTACTACAAATACTAATCCTACAGCCACTACTACTAGTCCCATTACTACTACCACTACTACTACAACTCCCACTCCTACTGCTACTCCTACTAAAACTTCTACTACAATCACCACTATAACAACTACTACTATTACTACTACAACTACTATGACTACTACTAATACTTCTACTACTTCTACTACTACTACTACTAATACTACTACTACTACTAGTACAACTACAACTACAATACTACTACTACACCTAATATAACTATTACTACAGCTATTGTTGCTGCTGCTACTACTGCTACTACTACAACTACTAGTACTACTACTATGACTAAGAGCATTAGCAGCAGCAGCAGCAACAGTAGTAGTAGTATTGCTTGTGGTAGTAGTAAAAGTTGTAATAGTAATAGTAGTTGAAGTAGTAGTAGTTGTAGTAGTAGTAGAAGGAGGAGGAGAAATTATTGTAGTAGTGGCAGTAGTAGTTGCAGTAGTAGGATGGGTAGTAGTAGATGTAGTCATAGTAATAGTAGTAGTAGAAGATGTAGAAGTAGTAGTAACAGAAGAAGCAGAAGCAGTAGTTGTATTAGTAGCAGTAGTAGCCGTAGTAGCCATAGGAGCAGTAGTAGTAGACGTAGTAGTAGCAGCAGTAATAGTAGTAGCAATAGTAGTAGTAGTAATAGTAGCAGTTGCAGTAGCAATAGTAGTAGTAGTAGTAGTAGCTGTAGTAATAATAGTAATAGTAGTAGCTGTAGCAATAGCTAAAGTATCGACAGTAGTAGTAATAGTAGTATTTGTCATAGCAGTAGCATTAGTTATTATTTTGGTAGTGGTGGCAATAGTAGTTGTAGTCATAGTAGCAGTAGCGGTTATAATTGCAGTATGTGTAGTAGCAGCAGTAGTAGTATTTATAGTAGTAGTAGTGGTAGTAGTAGTAGTAGTAGTAGTAGTAGTAGTATTCATAGTACTAGCAGCAGTAGTAGTATTTATAGTAGTAGTAGCAGCAGTAGTAGAAGTATCAGCAATGGCAGGAACAACATTAGCAGTTGTATCAGCAACAGTAAAACAAGTAGTAGCAGTAGTAGTAGCAATACTAGCAGTAGTAGTAGTAGTAGTAGAAATAGTCATAGTAGTAAAAGTACCAGCAATAGTAGTAGCAGTAGTTGTCATTGCAGTAGTAGCAGTAGCTATAGTAGTAGTAGTAGTAGTAGTAGTAGTAGTAGTAGTAGTAGTAGTAGTAAAAGTGATAGTTGTTATTATTGTAGTAGTTGTAGTAATAGTAGTAATAGTAGTGGTAGTAGTAGTAGTAGTAGGAGTAGTAGTAGTGGAAATAGTAGGAGTAGTTGTAGGAGTAACAGAAGAAGTAGTCCCAGTTGTAGTAGTAAGAGTAGTATTTGTAGTAGTAATTGAAGTAGTAGTAGGAGGAGGAGGAGAAGTACTAGTAGTAGTAGTTGTTGGGGTGGTAGTAGTAGTAATAGCAATTGGCCTAGTAGTAGTACTAGCAATACTTGCAGAAGTAGTAAAAGCAATAATAGCAGAAGCATTTGCAGTAGTAGTAGTCATAGCAATAGCACCAGCAGCAGTAGTAGAAGTAGTGGTTGTAGTTGTAGTAGTTGTAGTAGTTGTAGTAGTAGTGGTAGTAGCAGCAGCAATACTAGCAGTACTAGTAGTATTAGTCGCAATTGCACCATTAGTCAGAGACGCAACAGTAGTAGTATAAATAGTAATACTAGTTGGAGTAATAGTTGTAGTAGTAGTAGGAGTAACAGTAATAGTAGTAGCAGCAATAATAGTATTGCTCATACCTGCAGTAATTTTTTAGTGGTCGTAGAAGTCGTAGAACTAGTAGGAGTAGTAGTTCTAGTAGTAACGATAATTATTGTAGTGGTAGCAGTTTTAGCGGCAACTTTGGCAATCGTAGTTGTTTAGTAGTAGTAGTATTTGTTGTAGTAGTAGTAGCAGCAGTAGCGGTAGTAATAGTGGCAACAACAACATTAGTAGTAGTGTAGTAGCAGTAGCAACAGTAGTGGCAGTAGTAACAGCAGCAGTAGTGGTAGTAGCAGTAGCAGTAGCAAAAGTATTGAGTAGTAGTAGCAGCAGCAGCAGCTGTAGTAGCAGTAGTAATAGAAGTTGCCAAAGAAGTAGTAGTAGCAGTAGTATTAGTAGTATTAGTAGCAGCAGCAGCAGCAGTAGTAGTAGTAGTGGTACTAATTATTGTAGTAGTTGTAGGAGTATTAGTAGTAGCAATAGAAGCAGTAGTAGCAGCAGTAGTATAGTAGTAGTAGTAGCAGCTGTAACAGCAGTAGCAGTAGCAGTAGCGGTAGTAGTAGTCAGAATAGTATTAATAATTATTGAAATAGTAGTGGTAGTAGTGGGTGTGGTAGTAGTAGTAGTAGCTATAGTAGAAGTAGAAATAATTATAGCAGTAGTAGTGGTAGTAGTAGTTGGAGCAATTGTAGTAATACCTGTAGTGATAATAATAGTATTAGCAGTATTAGTAGTATTAGGAGAAGTAGTAGTGGTACCATTAATAGTAATACTAGTAATAGTAGTAGCAGTAGTTGGAGTAGGAGTAGTACTAATAGTTATAGTAATAGTAGTAGTAGTAGTAGTAGTAGTAGTAGTAGTAGTAGTAGCAGTAGTAGTAGCAGTAGTAGTGGTATTAGTAAAAGTAATAGTTGTTGTAGTAGTAGTAGTAGTAATAGTAGTAGCAGTAGTAGTAGTAGTAGTGGTAGTGGTAGTGGTGGTGCTAGTGGTGGTGGTGGTGGTGGTGGTGGTGGTGGTGGTGGTAGTAGTTGTAGTGGTAGTAGAAGTAGTTGTATTAGAAGAAGTAGTAGTAGTAGTAGCGGTAGTTGTAGTAGTAGGAGTAGTAGTAGGAGTACTAGCTATTATAGTAGTTACAGTAGTAGTAGTAGAAGTGATAGCAGTTGTAATAGTAGAAATAGTACAGTAGTAGTATGACCAGTAGTAGGAGTAGTATTAGTAGTTGTATTTCGCGAATTTGTAGTAATTGTAGTAGGAGTAGTAATAGTCATAGTAGTAGCAAAAGTAATAGTTGTTGTAAGAGTTGTTGTAGTAGCCATAGGGGTAGTAATAGTATTTATAGTAGAAGTATTAGTAGTAGTAATAGTAGTAGTAGTTGAAGGAGTTATAGTAGTAGCAGTAGTAATTATAGTAGTTGTAGTAGGAGTACTATGAGTACTAGTAGTAATAGTAGTAGCACCAATAGTAGTAGTAGTGAAAGTAGCAGTAGTTGTAGTAGTAGTAGTACTAGTAATAGTACTAGCCGTTACAGTAGCAACTGCATCAGTAGCATAGTACTAGTAGTAGCTATAGTAGTAGTAGTAGTAGTATAGTAGGCATAACTACAACAATAGTACAAGTAGTTGCAGTAGAAGTAGTAGTATTTGTAGTAGTTGTAACAGTAGTTGTAGTAATAGGAGCAGTAGCTGTAGTAGTAGTAGCAATAGGAGTTGCAGTAGTAGAAGTAGTAGTAGGAGTAGTAGTAGTGGCAGTAGTAGTAGAAGTAGTAGTAGTGGGAGGAGGAGTTGGAGTAGTAGCAATAAATGTAGTAGTAGTAGTAGTAATAGTAGTAATAGTAGTGGCAGTAGCAGTTGTGGGAGTCACAGTAGTAGAAGCAGAAATAGTTGTAGTAGTAGCAATTGTAGTAGTAGTTGTAGTAGTACTGGTCGTAATAGTAGCTGTAGTAGTTGTAGTGGAAGTAGTAGTAGTACTTGTAGCAGTAGCCAGAGTAGTAGTTGTAGTAGTAGTAGTAGTAGAAGCAGCAGAAGTAGGAGTAGTAGTAGTGTAGTTGTAGTATAGTTGCAGAAGCAATAGTTATAGTAGTTGCGGCAGTAGTAGTAGTAGTTGTCGTAGAAGTAGTAGTAGTAGTAGTAGCATTAGTAGTTGTTGTTGTAGTGGAAGCAGTAGTAGTAGTCATAGTAGAGGTAATAGCAGGAGTAGTAGTAGTAAAATTAGTAGTAATAGTCTTTGTAGTACTAGCTAGAGTAGAAGCAGTAGCTATTATTGTAATAGTAGTAGTAGTAGTAGCCAAAATAGTAGTTGTAGTATTAGTAGCAGGAATACGAGTAGTAGTAGTAGATGATATTGCAAGAGTAGTAGTAGCTACAACATTAGGAGAATTAGTCGTAGTAGTAGTAGCAGTAGCAGCAGTAGTAGTAGTAGATATAGTAGTAGTTGTTATTGTAGTAGTGCTATTAGCAGAAGTCGGAGTGGGAATAGTAGTTGTAGTAGCATGAGTAGTTGTAATAGAAGTAATAGTAGGAGTAGTTGTAGTAGTAGTAGCCATAGTAGGAGTAGTAGA
The DNA here is from genome assembly GCA_005019695.1 of Trichopus zeylanicus subsp. travancoricus. NCBI lineage: Eukaryota > Viridiplantae > Streptophyta > Magnoliopsida > Dioscoreales > Dioscoreaceae > Trichopus > Trichopus zeylanicus. The sequence goes on along the minus strand of RXID01022166.1, from coordinate 19,262 downwards.
AGTAGTACTAGTAGTAGTTGTAGGTGTGATAGTAATAGCAGCAGCTGGAGTGGCGGTAGTAGTAATAGTAGTAGTAGTAGTATTAGTGGCAGGAATAGGAGTAGTAGTTGTAGAAGTAGTTGCAACAGTAGTAGTAGTAGTAGCAGTAGTATTTGCAAAAGTTGCAGTTGGAATAGTAGTAGGAATAGTAGTAGGAGTAGGACTTGGAGTAGGCGTAGTAGTAATAGTAGTAGCTGCAATAGCAGTACTAGTAGTCGGAGGAGTAGTAGTTGGGGTAGTAGTAGTAGTTGTTGTAGCTATAGTAGTGGTAGTGGTAGTAGTAGTGGTTGTAGATGTAGTAGCCGTAGTAGTAGTAGAAGTAGTAGTAGGAGTAGCTATAGTAATTGTATGAGGAGGAGGAGTAGTAGTAGTTGTTGTTGTAGTAGTAGTAGTAGTTACAGAAGTAGTAGAAGTAGAAGTAGAAGTAGTTGTCATAGTTGTAGTAGTAGCGAGAGTAGTAGTGGTAAAATTTGTAGTAGTTGTCATATCAGTAATAACTGGAGTAGTAGTAGTAGTAGTAGTAGTAGTAGTAGTAGTAGTAGCGGGAGTAGTAGTGGTAAACTTTGTTGTAGTTATCGTATTAGTAATATTTGGAGGAGTAGTAGTAGTAGTAGTAGTGGTAGTAGGACTAGTAGGAGTAGTAGTACTAGTAGTATTAGTTGTAGTAGTAGTACTAGTAGGAGTAGTAGTAGTAGTAGTAGTTGTGGTAGTAGTAGTAGGAGTAGTAATAGGAGTAGGAGTAGTGGTAGTAGTAGTAGGAGTAGTGGTGGTGGTGGTGGTAGTAGTAGTAGTAGTAGTAGTAGTAGTAGTAATAGTAGCAGCAGTAGTAGCAACATTTGTAATATTAGTCATAATATTAGTTGGAGCAGTCGAAGTAATAGTAGTAGCAGTAGTAGCAACATTTGTAATATTAGTCATAATATTAGTTGGAGTAGTCGTAGTAATAGTAGTAGGAGTAATAGTAGTTGTAGCAGTAAAAGTAGTAGTAGTAGAAGTAGTGATAGAAATTGCAATAGTGGTAGTAGTAGCAGTAACCGCAGTAGTAGGAGTACTAGAAGAAGTAGCAATAGAAGTATAAGTAGTAGTAACCATAGTAGTAGTAGTATTAGTAGTAGTTATAGTAGTAGTTGCAATAGTAGTAGAAGTAATAGTAGTAGTGGTAGCAGAGTAGTAATAGTACTAGTAGTTGTAGTAGAACTAATAGTAGTAGTAGTCGAAAGAGCAGCAACAGTAGTAGCAGTAGTAGTCGCAGCAACTATAGTTGTAGTAGCGCTAGTAGTTGTAGGAGCAATAGTAGCAGTAATCGTATTAGAAGTAGTTGTAACAGTAGTTGCAAAAGTAGCAGTAGTAGAGCTTGTAGTGGTAGTAGTAGTAGTAGTAGCAGTTGGAGTATTTGTAGCAACAGTAGTAGTAGCAACAGTCGTAGTAGTCGAAGTAGGAGTATTAGTCATTATTGTGTGAAAAGTAGTAGTATTAGTAGTGGTATTTGTTTTAGTTATAGTATTAGTAGTAGTCATAGTAGTAGTAGTAATAGTAGTGGTAGTAATAGCAGTAGTAGCAGTAGTAGCAAAAGTAGTAGTAGTAGTCGTAGTAGTAGTCGTAGTTGTTGTATCTACAGTAGTAGTAGCAGTAGTAGCATAAGTTGTATTATTAATAGTAGTAGTAGCAAAAGTAATAATAGTAGTATCAGTAGTTGTAGTATTAATAGTAGGAGCTGAAAAAACAACAACGACTTTTGTGGTGGTAGTAGCAGTAGTTGTAGTAGTGGTAGTAGTACTTGGAGCAACATTAGTAGAAGAAGTAGCAGTAGTAGTAGCAATAGTAATAGTAGAAGTAGTAGTAGTAGTAACCATAGCAGTGGTAGCATTAGTAGTAGCAGTAGCAGTTGTAGTGCCAGTAGTAGTTGTAAAAGTAGTGGTAGTAGTAGTAGTAGTAGTAGTAGTAGTAGTAGTAGTAGTAGTAGTAGGTAGTAGTAGTAGTAGCAGTATCAAAAGTGGCAGCATTAGTAGTACTAGTAGTAGTACCAGCAGTAGTAGTAGCAATTGCAGCAGTGGTTGCGGCAGTAGTATTAGTAGTAGTAGTAGTGGTAGATGCAGCAGCTGCAGTAGCAGTATCGGTGCAAGCTAGAACTATAGTTATAGTAGTAGCAGGAGTAGCAGGAGTAATAGTAGTAGCAGCAGTTGTTGTAGCCGTCGTAGTAGCGATAGCAGTTGTAGCTCTTGTAGGAGTAGTAGTAGCAACAACAATATTTATAGTAGCAGTAGCTGTAGTAGTAGCAGCAGAAGCAGCTACAATCATAGCAGTTGCATTAGTAGTTGTAGTAATACTTGCAGCAGCTGTAGTAGTGGTAGCATTAGTAGTAGAAGTAGGAGAAGTCATTGTAGTAGTAGTATAAGCAATAGTGGCAACAGTAGTAGTAGTAGTAGTAGAAGTAGAAGCAGCCACAGTAGTAGTAGTAGTAGAAATTATTGTAGTAGTAGCAGGATAGGTAGTAGGAGTAGTTGTAGTAGGAGCAGTAGCAGAAACTGTAGTAGTAGTAGTAGTTGTGGCAGAAGTACTAGTTGTTAAAGTAGTAGTAGTAGTACTAGTATTACTTGTAGTAGTAGTAGCCATAGTGGTTGTAGTAGTAGTAATAATAGTAGTAGTAGTTGTAGTAGAAGTTTTAGTAGTAATAGTAGTAGTAGTAGCAGTACTAGTAGTACTAGTAGTAAGAGTAGTAGTTGTAGCAACACTAGAGGTAGTAGTAGTAGTAGTAGTATTGGTAGCAAAGGTAGTAGCTATAGTAGAAGTAGCGGTAGTGGTAGTAGTTGTTGTAGTAGCAATAATAGTAGTAATAGTTGTTGTAGTAGCAGTAGTATCCGTAGTAGTAGCAGCTGTAGTAGTAGTAGACGAAGTAGTGGAAGTACTAGTACTAGTTGTGGTAATAGTACTATTAGTAAGAGTAGTAGCAGTAGTTGTAGTCATAGCAGCAGTAGTAGAAGTCGTAGTGTTAGTAGTAGCGGTCATAGTAGCAGTAGCAATAGTAAGAATAGTAGTAGCAGTTGCAGTAGCAGTAGGTGGAGTAGCAGTGGTAGCAATAGTAGTAGCAGTAGTAATAGTAGTAGTAGTGGTAGTAGTTGCATTAATATCAGTGACAACAACAATTGTACTTGTAGTAGCAGTAGCAGTTGTAGCAGTAGTAAAGTAGAAGTAGTAGTAGAAGCTATAGTAGTAGTTGTAATAGCAGCAGCAGTAGTATTATTTGTAGTAGCAGTAGTAGTCGCAGTAGTCGTAGTAGTAGCACAAATAGCAGTAGTAGTAGAAGCATTAGTAGTTATACCTGTAGTAAGAGTAGAAGTAGTAGTAGTAGTAGTAGTATTAGTAGTAGTCGTAATAGTAGCAGTTGTTGTGGTAGTCATAGCAGTAGTTGCTGTATTAGTAGTAGCGAAAGTACTAGTTGTAGCAGCAACAACAACAACAGTAGTTGTAGTAGTAGTACTAGAAGTCTTAGTAGCATTAGTAGCAATAGTATAAGCAGTATTAGTAATAGTAGTAGTGGCAGTAGAAGCAGTAGTTGCTGTAATAGTAGTTATAGTAGTTGTATTAGTATTGGTTGTAGTAGTGGTAGTATTAGTAGTAGCAGTAGCAGTAGTAGAAGTAGTAGTTGTTGTTGTTGTGTTTGTAGTAGTGGTAACAGTAGTGATAGTAGTACCAGAAGTAGTAGTAGAAGTAGTAGTGGTAGTAGTTGTGGTAGTAGTAGTTATTGTAGTAGTATCAGCAGCAGTCGTAGTAGCAGTAATTGCAGTAGTAGCATTAGTTGTAGAAGTAGCAGTTGAAGCAGTAGCAGCAGAAGTAGTAGTTGTACCAGTAGTAGCTGTAGTAGTTGCAGTAGTGGTAGTAGTAGCAATAGTCACTGTAGTTGGGGAAGTAGTTGTTGTAGTGGTTGTATTCATAATAGTTATTGTAGTAGTGCCAGTAGTAGTGGTAGCAGCAGCAACATTAGTAGTAGTAGTAGTAGTAGTAGTAGTTGTAGCAGTACAAGTATTAGTAATAGCAGTAGTAGTAGTTATTGTAGTAGTAGTAGTAGTACGAGTCATAGTAGCTGGAGCAACGGGTGTAGTAGAAGTATTAGGATTAGTAGTAGTACTAATAGCAGTAGCAGTATTAGTGCTTATAGGAGTATTAGTGGCATTAGGTGTAGGGGTAGGAGTAGTAGTAGTAGCGTTAGTATTAGTAGTAGTAGTAGCAGTAGTAGAACGAGTAGTAGTAGTAGCAATTGTACTATTAGTAATACTAGTAGCAGAAGTGGTAATAATAGTAGTAGTAGCAGTTGTAGTATTATTATTTGTAGAAGTAGTAGTTGTAGCAATAGTAGGAGCCGTAGTAGTAGTAGTAGTAGTAGTACTAGAAGTCATGGTAGTAGTAGTAGTGGTAGTTGTTGTTGCTGTTGTAGGAGTAGTTGTTGTAGTAGTAGTAGTAATAGTAGTAGTAGTAGTAGAAGTAGTAGATGTAGTTGTAGCGGGAGTTGGAGTAGTAGTAATTGGAGTAATAGTAGCTAGATTAGGGTAGTAGTATTAGTTGGTAGTACTAGGAGGAGCACGAGTCATAGTAATTGTAGTAGTTGTTGTAGGAGTAGTAGTAAGTAGTAGCAGTAGTAGTAGGAGTACGAAGGGTAGTTGTGGTAGTAGTAGTTATTATTGTTGTAGGAGTAATAGTAGTAGCAGCAGTAGCAGCAGCAACAGAAGTAGAAGTAGTAGTAGTAGTAGTATTTATAGTAGTAGTAGTAGTAGAACGAGTAGTAGTACTAGTAATGTAGTAGTAGTCTTAGAAGTAGTAGTAGATATAGTAGTAGTAGTAGTAGTTGGAGTGTATGGAGTATTAGTATTGGTACGAGTAATAGTAGTAGAAGTGGTAGTAGTAGGAGAAGTAGTAACAGAAGGAGTAGTCGCAATAGCAGTAGTTGTAGTTATAGTAGATGTAGTAGTAGGAGGAGTAATAGTAGTAGTGGTAGTAGTAGTAGTAGAAGTAGGAGTAATAGTAGTCGTAGTAGAAGCAACAGTAGGAGTAGGATTGGAGTAGGATTGGTAGTTCATGTAGTAGTAGTAGTTGTTGTTGTTGTTGTTGTAGTAGCAGTAAGTGTAGGAGTAGGGGTTGTAGTAGGAGTAGTAGTTGGAGTTGGGTTATTAGTATGAGTAGTAGTAATAGTAGGAGTAGCACTAGTAGCAATTGTACTAGAAGTAGTAGCACCGGTAGTAGTAGGAGTAGCAGAAGTAGCAATTGTACTAGTAGTAGAGGTAGTTGTTGTAGTAGTAGTAGTTGTTGTTGTAGTAGTAGAAGAAGTAGTAATAGTAGTAGTTGTCATTGTTGTTGTAGAAGTAGTAGCAGTAGTAGTGGGAGTGGTAGAAGCAGTAGGAGTGAAATTAGGATTAGGAGTTGTAGCAACAATAGTACTTGTAGCTATTGTGGTAGTAATAGTCACAATAGTAGTAGTATTAGTAGTTGTAGTAGTAGTAGTCACAGAAGTAGTAGTAGTAGTAGTAGTAGCAGTAGTAGTAGTAGTAGTAGTCGTAGTAGTAGCAGAAGTGGTAGTAGTAGTAGTAGAAATAACTGCAACAACAACAACTTTAGTAGTAGTAGTGGTAGTAGTAGTGTAAATCGTAATAGTCGTAGTAGTAGTAACATGAGTAGTAGTAGGAGTAGTTGTTGGTGTAGCAGTGGTAGTAGTAATAGTGGTAGTAGCTGCAGCAATAATAGTAGCAATAGTAGTTGTAGTAGCAATAGAAGTTGTAGTAGGAGTAGTAATAGTAGTCGAAGTAGTAGTAGTAGTAATAGTAGTAGTAGCAGTAGAAGTAGTAGTAGTGGTAGTACTAGTACTAGTAGTAATCGTAGCAGTAGTAGCAGCAGTAGCAGTTGTTGTTGTTGTTACAAAAGTAGCAATAGTAGTTGTAGTTGTAGTAATTGTAGTAGTTGTAGTAGTAGCAGAAGTAATAGTTGTAGCAGTAGAACTAGTTGTAGTTGTTGTAGTAGTAGTAATAACAGTAGTAGTAGTAGTAGCAGTAATAGTAATAGTGGTAGCAGTAGTAGTGGTAATTGTAGTAGTAGTACTTGTAGTAGCAGTAGTTGTTGTAACAGAAGTAGTTGTAGTAGTGGTAACAGTAGTAGTAGTAGTATTATTATTAATAGTAGTGGAAATAGTAGTTGAAGTAGAAATAGCGGCAGCAGCAGCAGCAGCAGTAGTAGTAGAAGTAGTAGTAGTAGTGGTGGTAGTAGTAGCCGTAGTGGTCGTAGCAATAGTAGTAGTAATTGTAGTAGTAGTTGTAGTTGTAGTAGAATTAGTAGTAATAGCAGTTGTTGTAGAAGTTGTTGTTGTTGTTGTTGTGTAATAGTAGTGGCAATAGTTGCTAAAGCTGCAGCAGTAGCAGTAGTAGTAACAAAAGCAATTGTGTTAGTAGTAGTACTAGTGGTAGTAGCAACAGCAGAAGTAGCGGCAACAGCAGTAGTAGTAGTAGTAATAGTACTAGTTGTAGTAGTTATTGTTGTAGTAGGAGTTAGTGTAGGAATAGGAGTAGGTGTAGGAGAAGTAGTAATAGTAGTATTATTATTATTAGTAGTAGTAGGAGTTGCAGTAATTGTAGGAGTAGAAGTTGTAGTAGTAGTAATACTAGCAGTAGTAGTAGCAGTAGTAATTGTAGTAGTAGTAGTATTAGTCGTAGGAGTTGCAGTAATAGTAGAAGTAAAAGTTGTTATTGTAGTTGTAGTAGTAGTAGTAGCAGTAGTAGTAGTAGTAGTAGTAATTGTAGTAGTAAAAGTAGTAGTAGTAGTTGTTGTTGTTGTAGTAGTAGTGTGGTAACAGTAGCAGTAGTTGTAGTAGTTAGAGTAATGGTAGTAGTAGTTGTTGTTATAGTAGTATTAGTAGTAGTTGAAGTAGTAGTAGTAGTAGTATTAGTAGGAGTAGTAGCAGGAGTTGTAGTAATTGTTGTAGCAGTAGGCGTAGTAGTAGTCTGAGTAGTAGTAGCAGCAGCAGTAGTAGTAATAATAGTAGCAGTAATGGCAGTAGTTGTAATAGGAGTAGTAATTGTAGGAGTCATAGCACTCGTAGCAGTAGTAGTAATACGAATAGTAGCAGCAGTAGTAGTAGTAATAGTAGCAGTAGTGGCAGTAGTTGTAATAGGAGTAGTAATTGTAGGAGTCATAGCACTCGTAACAGTAGTAGTAATACAAGTAGTAGTAGTTAAATTAGTAGCAGTGGTAGAAGTCATAGTGAAAGTAGTAGTAGTAATTGTAGCGGAGGCAGCAGCAGTAGTAGTCGTAGTAAAAGTCGTTGTAGTAATAGTAACAGAGGTAGCAGTAGTAGTAGTAGTAATAGTAGAAGTAGTAGTAGTAATAGTACTAAGAGTAGTGGCTGTAGCAATAGCAATATTAGAAGTAGTAGTAGTAGCAATAGTACCAGTAGTAGGAGAAGTAGTATTATTAGTGGTAGTAGCAGCAACAACAACAGAAGTAGTACTAGTATTTATTGTAGTTGTAATAGTAGTAGTTGTAATTTGCATAACAATAGTAGTAGAAGTAGTACTAATAGTAGGAGCTATAGTAGTAGTAGTAGTAGTAGTTTTAGTAGGTGTAGCAGTTCTTGTAGCAATAGTAGTAGTAGTAGGAGTAGCAGTTGTAGTAGCAGTAGTAGTTGTAGCGGTTGTTGCAATAGTAGTAGTAGTAGTAGCAGTGGCAGTAGCAGTAGTAGTAGAGGTAATAGTAGTAGTTGCAGTAGTAGCAGTAGCAAGTGAAATAGTATGAGTAGTAGTAGGATTTGTGGTGGTAGTAGTAGTAGTCATAGTAGTAGTAGTAATTTTAGTAGTAGTACAATAAGTTGTAGTAGTAATTGTAATTGTAGTAGGTGTAGCAATTGTAGTATTAGTTGTACTAGTTGTTGGAGTAGATGTAGTGGTTGCTGTAGGAGCAACAATAGTAGCAATACTAGTAGCTGTAGTAGAGGTCGCCGCAACAGTAGCATTAGTAGTATTAGCAATAGTAGTAGTAGTAGTAGTACCAATATTTGTAGTATTAGTAGTAGTAGTATTGGTGGTATCAATAATAGTATCTGTTGTTGTAGTAGTAAAGTTAGTAGTAGTAGTGGTGGTACTAGTAATAGTAGCAGTAGTAGTAGTAATATTAGTAGCAATAGCAGTAGTAACAGCTATAGCAAATGTAGTAGTAGTAATGGTAGTTGCAGTAGCAACAGTAGCCGTTGAAGCAACAGTAGCAGTTGTAGTCGTAGTAGCAGTAGTAGAAGTTATAGTAATAGTAGCAAAAGTAGCAGCAGTTGTAGTACTATCAATAGGGGAAGAAGTAATAGTGGTAATCGGAGTAGTAGTAGTGGCTGTAGCAATCACAACATTAGTTGGAGAGGTAGCAGTGGTAGCAGCAGTAGTAGTAGTTGTAGCTGTAGTTGTAATAGCAGTAGCAGCAGCAGCAGCAGTAGTAGTAGTACAAGTATTAGAAGGAGTAGGAGTAGGAGTAGTAGTAGTAGTAGTAGCAGTAGTACAAGTAGCTGTAGTATTAGTAGCAATAGTAGTAGCAGTAGTAGTAGTAAGAGAAGAAATAGTACAAGCAGCAGTATATGTTGCCATAGTAGTAGTTGTTGTTGTAGTAGTAGCCGCAACAGTCATAGTAGTAGTAGCAGCAGTAGTAAGAGTAGTTGCAGTAGCAATAGTAGTTGTAGGAGAAGTTGTGGAAGTAGCAGAACTAGTAGTAGTGGTTATCGGAGCAGTTGGAGGAGGAGGAGCAGTAGTAGTAGTAGTCGCGGCAGCAGCAACAGCAGCAGTAGTAGTAGTAGTAGCAGGCGTATTGGTAATAGTAGTAGTATTATTTGTACTACTAGTAGTAGTAGGAGTAATGAAGGTAATAGTAGTGGTTGCTATAGAAATAATAGGAGCAATCGTAACAAAAGCTGTAGTACCGGTAATAGTAGTAGTACTTATAGCAGTTGCGGCAGTAGCAGAAGTAGCAGTAGTGGTAGTAGTAGTAGTAGAAATAGTTGTAGTAGCAGTTGTAGCAGTAGCAGTAGTAGGAGTAGTTGTAGCAGAAGTAGCAGTAGTAGTGGCAAAAGTAGAATTCGTAGAGGCAGTAGTAGCAATAGTTGAAGTAATACTACTACTACTATTACTACTACTACTACTACTACTACTACTACTACTGCAACTGTTGTAGCTATTACTACGGCTACCATTACAGTTGCTACTACTACTCGTGCTACTACTAATCTACTACTACCACTTCTAATACTACTACTACTACTCCAACTCAAACTGCGACTACTGCATCTACTACTACTATCACTACCACTACAACAACTACTACGCCTAACACTATTCCGATTCCAACTACTACTACTGCTGCTACTACCTTGGCTACTACTCCTGCTACTACTAGCAGCAATAATAGTAATTGTAATAGAAGTAGCTGGGCTACTACTCTTACTACTACTAGCAGCAATAATAGTAATAGTAATAGAAGTAGCTGCATAAGTTATACTATTAGTAGCAATATTAGTAATAGTAGTAGTAGTAGTAGTAGTAGTAGTAGTAGTAGTAATAGCAGTTGTAGTAGTAGTAGTAGTAGTAGTAGTAGCAGAAGTAGTAGAAGTTGTAGTAGGAGCCGCAGCAATAGCAATCCTAGTAGTAGTATTAGTAGTTGCAGCAGGAGGAGGAGGGGGAGGAGCAGCAGCAGTAGTAGTTGAAGCAGTAGCAGTACTAGTTGTTGTATCAGCAATAGTAGTAGTTGTAGTTGTATTAGTAGTAGTAGCAGTAGTAGTAGAAGTATCAGTTGTAGTAATAGTAATTGTACTAATAGTGGTAGCAGCTGTGGCTGAAGAACCAATAGTAGTAGCAACAGTAGAAGTATTAGTAGTAGTAACAAAAGTAGTGGTAGTAATAGCAGTAGTTGCTGCAATAGCAGCAGCAGTAGTGGCAGTAGTAGCAGCAGTAGTAGTAGTAGTAGTAGTAATCAGTAGTGGTAGTAGTAGTAGTAGTAGTAGTAGAAGTAGTAGTAATAGTAGCAGTATTAGTGGTAGTAGCAGCAGTAATAGTAGTAGTAGCAGCAGTAGTAGCAGAAGTAGTAGTAGCAGTAGTAGTAGTAGTAGTAGTAGTAGTAGTAGTAAAAATAGTAGTAGTAGCAATAGTAGTAGTAGTAGAAGTAGTAGTGGTAGTAGTAGTAGTAGCAATAGAAGTAGTAGTAGTGGTTGTTGTTGTAGTAGTAGAAATAGTAGTAGTCATAGTAGTCGTAGTAGTAAGAGTTATTAGTAGTAGTTGGAGTAGTAGTAGTAGTGCTAGTATTAGTAGCAGTAGAAGTAGAAGAAGAAGAAGAAGAAGTAGTAGTAGTAGTAGTAGTAGTCGTAGTAGTAGTAAGAGAAGAAATAGTAGTTAGTTGTACTAGTGTCAGCAGCAGTATTAGTAGTAGTAGTAGTAGTAGTAGTAGTAGTAGTCATAGTAGTAGTAGTTAGTAGTAAGAGGAGAAGTAGTAGCAGTAGTAGGAGTGGCAGAAGTAGCAGCAGTAGAATTAGTAGCAGTACTACTAGTAACTGTAGTAATAGTAGTAGTAGCAAATGTACTAGCAGTTGCAATTGTTGCAGCAACATCAATAGGGTAGTAGTAGTTGTCGTTGTAGTAGTAATAGAAGTTTCAGCAGCACTCGTAGCCGTGGCAGTAGTCGCAGTAGGAGTCGTAGCAGTAGGTGTAGCAATAATAGTAGCAGCAGTAGTAGTTCTAGTAGAAGTAGAAGTAGTAGTAGTAGTAGTAGCAATAGTTGAAATAATAGTAGTAGTATTAATTAAAGTAGTTGTAGTGATAGTAGTAGTAGTGCTACTGCTACGACTGCTACTACTACTACGACTACGGCTGCTGCTGCAATTCCTACTACCACTACTACTGCTACTACCACTCCACCAACTCGTACTGCTACTTCTACTCCAACTATTACTACTACTCCTACTATTACTACTAATACTACTATCACTACTACTACTACAACTTCTACTACATCCACTACTACCACTACTATGACTAGTACAACTACTACTACTATTATGACAATTATTACTCTTGCTACTATTACTATAATGACTAATACTACTACTACCGCTACTATTTCTATCGCTACAACAACTACTACTACTGTTGCTGCTTATGCTACTACAACAATGTTGCTGCTTATGCTACTACAACAATGACAACAACAACAACAAGAACATCTACTACTATTACAACTGCTACTACTACAGCTACGACTATTACTACTACTACTACTACTATTAATACTACTATAAAATACTACTGTTGCTAATGTTGATACCACAACTACTTTTGCAACTGCTGCTGGTTCCGCTATTACTTCTTCTACCACATCTACTGATACTAGAACTACTTCTATTATAACTACTGCTACGACGGCTACAGCTACTACTGTAACTTCCACTACTATTACTACTGCTATAACTACTGTTACTACTACTACCACTACTATTGCTATCTCTACTACTACAACAACTACTACTACTGCGGTTGTTGCTACTACTACTGCTGCTATTACTACTACTTCTATTGCTAATACAATTGTTGTCACTACTACAACTGCTACTATTTTTGCTACTACGGCTGTTGCTACTGCTGCTGCTCATACTAATACTAATACTTCTTTCTCAACAACAACAAAACTACTACTGCTACTAGAACTCCAACTGCTGCTATTGGTACTCCTACCATGACTACAACTACGACTACTAGTACAAGTACTGCTACCTCTAATGCTGCTCCTCCAACTACTACAACTACTACTACCACTACAACTACAGTGCCTACTAGTACAGCAGCTAAAATAACTGCTACTACTACTCCTACTATTAGCACTACTGCTACTCCTCCTACTACTAATACTACTACGACTACTATAGCTACAACTATGGCTACTCCTGCTACTACTACTACAACTACTACTACTACAACTATCACTACTTCTAGTAGTAGCACTACTAATACTGCTACTACTACTACTACCACTACTATTAGAACAACTACTACTCCAATTACTACCGCAACTCCCACTACTATTATTACTACAAGTATTATTATAACTATTAAACCTACTACTGTTACTACTACTACTACTACTACTACTACTACCACTACTACTACTATTACTACTATGCTACAACTAGTACCACAACTACACCTACAACTGCTCCTACTCCTACTACAACAACTAATACTACAACTACAAGAACAACAACTACTACTATTATTAGTACTACTACTACTACTACTACTACTACTCCTACGACTACAAATACTACTACAACTACCACTACTACTACAACAAGTGCAATTGCTGCTACCACTACTACTGCTGCTACTAATGCTACTACTACTGCCACTACTGTTACTACAGCTGGTACTATTATTGCTCCTACTTCGACTACTACCACTGCTACTACTGCTGCTGCTGCTACTGATAGTACAACCACTGCTGCCGCCACTTCTGCCACTACTTCTACTACTACTACTACTACTACTACTATGGCTGCTAATACTAGTACTACTACTATTACTTCTACTACTACCACTACTGCAGTAGCAAATACTATTACTACTTCTGCTACTATCACAACTACTAATACCACCACTCCAACTACCACTAATCGTACTACTACTCATACTCCAAATCCTACTACTACTACTAATACTACTACTAATATTGCTATTACTACTTCTGCTACAACTGTTGTTGTTGCTAGTACTACCACTACTACTACTAATACTACTATTACCACTATACGACTACTACTACAACTATTACTCCTAGTGCTACTGCTACTGCTACTAAAACAACTACTACTACTACAACAACAACAACTACAACGACTACAATTACAACTACGACTAATATGACGACTACAATTGCTGCTACAGCTGTTGCAGCTATTACTACTATTGCTGTAACTACCACTACTACTACTATAACTACTCCTACTAATAATACTACTACTACGACTACTACTACAACAACTACTATAGCTACTACTATCGAAACAACAAGTACGACTACTTCTACTACTACTACTACTACTGCTACTACTACTACTACTAACACTCCTATTACTAGTACTAGTACTACTACTACTACTACTTCTACCACTCGTACTACTGCAACTACTAAAACCACTACAACTACTAAAAGTACTACTACTACTACAACAACGACAACAACAACTACTCCTACTACAACTATTACACCTACTACTACTGCTACTGCAACTAATGTTGCTGCAACTACTACTACTACTACTACTACTACTACTACTACTACTACTACTACTACTACTACTACTACTACTAGTACTACAACTGTGACTATTACTAGTACCACTACTGCTACACTGACTACTATGTCCAATCCTACTCCCACTCCTACTACTGTTGCACTACTGCTACACTGACTACTATGTCCAATCCTACTCCCACTCCTACTACTGTTGCTACGCCTACTACAACAACATCATCATCATCATCAACTACTACTACTACTACTGCTACTACAACTACTACTATTTCTACTACTATGACTACAACTACTAGAAATGCTAGTATTGCTACAGCTACTAATTTTACTACTACTATTATTTCTACTACTACTAACACTGCTGCAACTACCACTACTACTACTACTATTGCTAACGTTGCTGATACTGCGACTACGGCTACTAATGCTACTACTGCTACAACTACTGCTACTACTGTAAATACTACTGCGACTACTACCACTTTGCTACTAGTACTGCTGCTGCTACTAATACTAATGCTACTACTACTACTATTGCTACTACTACTACTATTATGGCTACTGAGGCTACTAATACTCCTACTACTACTACTTCTACCACTGTTTCGACTACTACTACAACAACTACTACAACTACTACTACAACTACTACTACTCCTCCTCCTCCTACTACTACTATTACTATTACTACTACTGCAACCACTGCTACGACTACTACCATTACAACAACTACTACTCCAACTACTACTGCTACTCATACTATCACAACTACAACTACTTCTTCAACTACTACATCTTCCCCTTCCATTACTGCTACTACTGCTACTTATACTACAACAACTATTATTACTACTACTACTACTATTATTACTACTACTACCGCTACTACTACTACTACTACTACTACAACTAAACTGACTACTTCTCCTACAGGTACTCTTACTCATTCTGCTGCTCTAACTACTACTACTACTACTCCTCCTCCTTATACTAGCCATACTGCTACTACTACGACTACTAATACATCCTCCATAGCAACAACAACAACTAGAACTGTTGTTACTGCTGCTACTTCTACTACTACTACTCCTCCTACTACTATTACTACTATGACTACTACTTCTCATGCTGCCACACCTATTACTAAAACTACTAATACGATTAATACTACTACAACTACTACTACAGCTACTAAAACTACTACTACTACTTCTACTGCAGCAGCAGCTGCTACTACTACTACTACTATTATTACCACTGCTACTGCGAATACTACTTCTACTCCTACTACTATTATTACTGCATCTACTACAGCTACCATTGCAACTACTACAATTACTACTACTACTATAGCGACTACTGCCCCAACACCTACTCCTACTCGTACTACTACTACTACCACTACTACTATACTACTACTACTACTACTACTACTCCTACTGCTACCACTTCTTCTACAACTACTACAACTATAGCTACTTCTACTACTACTACTACTACTACTACTACTACTACTACTACTACTACTACTACAACCCCCACTAATACTTCTAGTACTACTACTGCTACTACTACTACAACTACTGCTATGCCTACTACTACTACTACTACTTATAACACTCCTACTTCTACTACTGCTACTGCTGCTACTACTACTACTACTAATACTACTATTACTTCTACCACTCCTTCTACTACTACTACTACTACTACTACTTCTACTACTGCTATAGGTACTACTACTATTGCTACTATAACTACTATTACAATCACTGTTACTCCTACTAATGCTTCTACTCGTACCACTAAAGCTAATACTAGTACTTCTGCTACTACAACTACGACGACTCCTATACTACAACTCCCACTACTACTTCTAATACTACTACTACGATGACTACTACTACAGCTACTACAATGGCTACTACTACTACTTCTGCTACTACTGCTACTACTACCACTATTGCTACTGCTGCTACAACGACTACTACTTGTTCTAATACTATCATTACTACTTGTGCTGCCACTACTACTACTACTGCAACTACTACTACTACTGCTACTTCTCCTACTATGACTACTGCTAGTATTAGAACTAGTGCTACTTCTACTACTGCAACTACTACTACTACTGCTACTTCTCCTACTATGACTACTGCTAGTATTAGAACTAGTGCTACTTCTACTACTACTACTACTTATTGTACTATTACTGCTCCTGTTGCAACAAGCCCTACTTCTACTACTACGACAACTTCTAACACTACTACTACTAGTACAATTGCTGCTACAACTTCTAATACAACTGCTACTACAGCTATTAGTACTACTACTACAATTACTACTTCTACTACGACTACCGCTACTACTGCTACATCTGCAAGAACTACTACTACCACTAATAGAGTTACTACTTCTACTGTAGCTACTACTATTTCTACAACAACTGCAACTACTACTACCATTGCTACTGCTGCTACAACAACTACTACAAGTACTACTAGTATGACTCCTACTTGTGCAGCAACTACTACTAGTACTACTTCTCCTCCTACTGTTACAAGTACTGTAGCTACTACTATAGAGGGTGCTACTACCCTACCTTTCCTACTATAACTACTAATGCCACTACAACTGCTACCACTACTATTGCTAATACTACTACTCCTGCTGCTACTATGACTAATGCGACTACTACTACTACTGAAACTATTGCTATTACTGCTATTACTACTACTGCTAATACAGCTACCGCTACTTCTACCACTACTTCTACAACCAATGCCACTACAACTACTACTACTAGTAGAACAATTGCTACAACTGTTGCTACTTGTACTACTACTACTACTATTACTACTACTACTTCGACTACTACTACTACTACTACCACTACTACTACTATTACTACTATGATTGCTACTAATACTAATACTGTTGCTACTGCGGCCACTGCTGCTACTACTACTACTGCAATGACTATGACAACAACTACTACTAGTGGTACCACTTCTACTATTAGTACAACTACTCCAACTACTACTACTACTAATCCTGCTACTGCTCCTACCACTACTACTACTTATACTACTACTACTACTAATACTACTACTACTTCTGCTGCTGCTACTACTACTACTAATACTACTACTACTTCTACAACTTCTACTACTGCGACTACTGCTTCTAGTACTACTGCTACTGCGACTACTGCTGCTACTACTACTACTACTACTACTACTAGAACAACAGCTGTTCTTGCTACTGCTACTAGTACTACAGCTACTAATGCTGCTGCTACAATTGCCACTACTACTACTACTATTGAAACTATAGGTACTACAACTGCTACTACTACAACAATTACTACTACTACCACTACTTCTTCTACTATTACAGCTACTACTACTGCTGCTACTCCTACTTCTACTACTACTACTACAACAACTAGTACTACTACTACTACTACTACTTCTTTTGTCACTACTACTACCACTATTACTAGTACCCCAATCACTACAACTAAGACTACTATTACTACTACTACTACTACTACTACTACTGGTATAACTATTATTACTAATGCTGCCACTATTACTACTACTATTGATACTATTACTGCTACTGCAATTACTACTACAACAACTACTACTATTACTTCTCCAACTTCTTCTACAACAACTACTACTACTCCTACTACTCCTACTACAGCTACTACTATTGCTACTGCTATAGCAACTACGACTATTACAATGGCCAATACTGCTACTACAGCTACCACTACTAGTGCTGCTACTTCTGCTACTACTACTACTACTATTACTTCTACTAGTATTAGAACTACTCCTACTTCTACAACTACTACTTCTCCTACTACTACTACTAATTGTTCTATTACAACTCCTACTGCAAGTTGCCCTACTTCTACTACTACCGCTAATTTCAGTACTACTACTACTATTGGAACTACTACTACAACAAGCACTACTATCGCTATTACTACTACTGGTACTACTACTACTCCTGCTACTGCCGCTACTCCTACTACTACTACGGCTGCTACTACTACTTTACTTCTCGAACGACAACTAGTACTACTAGTACTATTGCTATTATTACTACTATTACTGCTACTACGACTACTTCTTCTACTAATACTACTGAAACTATTGCTATTATTACTATTACTACTACTGCTAATATAGCTACCGCTTATACTACTAGCACTACTACTCCAACTGCTACTACTACTACTACTCCTACTACTGCTCCAAGAACAACTACCTGTAAGAACTACTACTACTAATACTGTTACTACTACTACTCTAGCTACTGCTATTACTACTTCAACTGCTACTACTACTACCATTGCTATTGCCTCTACAACAACTGCTACTTGTACTACAACTATGACTACTACTTGTGCTGCAACGGCTGCTACTACTACTTCTCCTCCTACTATTACCACAACTGTAGCTACTACTACGGCGAGTGCTACTACTCTACTTCTCCAACTACAACTACTAATGCCACTATAACTACTACCACTACAATTGCTACTACTACTACTAATGATGCTACTATGACTACTGCCACTACTACTACTTTTGAAACTATTGCTATTACTACTATTCCTACTACTGCTAATACAACTACCTCTACTTCTACTACTACTTCTACAACCAATGCCACTACAACAACAACAACTACTACTACAACAATTGCTAATACTACTACTACTTATACTACTACTACTATTACTACTACTTCGACTACTAGTTCTACTGCTACTACAACAACTACTACTATTACTACTACTAATACTACTGCTTCTGCTACTAATAGTGCTACTACTGTGGCTACTGCTACTTCTACGAGTGGTAGCACTTCTACTATAAGTACTACTACTCCAACTACTACTACTACTACTCCTGTTACTACTCCGACCAATACTACTGCTTCTACGACTACTACTACTACTAATACTACTACTTCTGCTGCTGCTACTACAACTACTACTAATACTAGTACTACCACAACTACTACTTCTACTATTATTGCCGCTACTGCAGCTACTACAACAGCTATTGCTTCCCCA
>RXID01022164.1:0-20872 GCA_005019695.1 Trichopus zeylanicus subsp. travancoricus | reverse complement strand
AGTAGTAGTAGTAGTAGTAGTAGCAGCAGAGGTAGTAGTAGTAGTAGGAGGAGGAGGCGTTGTTGATGCGGTAATAGTTGTTGTTGTAATAGTAATAGTAGTAGTAGTACTATTTGTAGTAGTCGTAGTAGAAATAGGAGCATTTGGAATAGTAGTAGGAATAGTAGTAGTAGCAGTCGGAGTAGTAGTAGTAGTAGAAATAGGAGTAGTTGAAGAAGTAGTAGTAGTAGGTGTATTTGCAGTAGGAGTGGTAGTAGCGGTGATAGGAGTAGTAGTTGCATTAGTAGTTGTAGAAGTAGTAGTAGTAGCAATAGTAGTAGTAGTTGTAGTAGGAGTAGTAGTTGTAGCAATAGAAGTAGCTGCAGTTGTAGTAGTAGTATTATTTGTAGTAATTATAGTAGATATTGTAGTAGTTGCAGTGCTAATAGTAGTAGTTGTACTGGTAGTGTAGAAGTCGTAATAGAGCTAGAAGCAGAAATAGTGGCAATAGTAGAAGTATGAGTAGTAGTAGCGGTAGTTGTGGTAGTACTAGTTGTAGAAGTAGTGGTATTAGTAGCAGTAGTAGCTGTAGTAGTAGTAGTAGGAGTAGTAGTAGTAGCAATGGCAGAAGTTGTAGTAGTGGCAGTAGTAGAAGTGGTAGTAGTGGTAGTTGTTGTTGTTGTTGTAGTAGTAGTAGGAGTAGTAGTAGTAGCAATGATAGAAGTTGTTGTAGTAGTAGTAGTAGTAGTGCTTGTAGTAGTTGTTGTGGTAATAGTATAATAGTAGTAGCAGTAGTAGTTGAAGTAAAGGTAGTAGCAGAAGCAGTAGGATTAGTTGTTATGGCAGAAGTAGAAGTAATATTAGTAATAATTATATTAGTAGTAGTAGCAGTAGTAACAGTAGTAGCAATTGTTGCCATATTAGTAGCAGTAGTAGTAGTAACTGTAGAAGTACTAGTTGTAGTAGACATGGTAATAGTAGCTGATTAGTTGTAGGTGTTGTAGAAGTTGTAGACGTAGAAGTAGTAGTTGTAGTAGTAGCAGCAGGAGTAGTAGTAGTAATAATAGTAGTAGTAGTAGCAGCAGTAGGAGGAGGTGGAGTATAAGTAGTAGTAGCATCAGTAGCAGTTGAAATATTAATAGCAATAGCAGTAGTAACAGTAGCAGTAGTAGCGGTTGTAAGGGTAGTAGCAGTAGCGTTAGTGGTAGTATTAGAAGTAGTCACAAAAATTGTAGTAGTAGAAGTAGTTGTAGCAGTGGTAGTAGGAGGAGAGGTAGTTGGAGTAGTAGTACTACTTTTGTAGTGTTGGTAATACTACTACTACTACTACTGCTGCAACTATTTCTATGGCTGTTGCTGCAACTTCTACTACTACAACTACTGCTACTATTGAGGCTACTACTATTACTTCTACCAGTACGAATACTACTATTGTTGCAGCTACTGAAGCTACTAATATTACTACTGCAAGTAGTACTAGTTCTACTGCCACTGCTACTGCTACTACTACTACTACTACTACTGAGGCTACTACCACTACTTCTACTACTACTACTACTAGGACAACTAATACTACTGCTACAACTACTACTAGTACTACAACAACTACTACTATAACTTCTACTGCTGCATTTACTGCTACTGCTACTACTACTTCTACTATTACTTTTGCAACTACTACCACTATTGCAACTACTACCACTATTGCTGCTACTGCTACTACAATCGCTGCTACTACTGTTGTTGCTACTACAACGATAACTGCTATCACTACAACTTTTGCTACTACTACTACTACTGCTATGACTACTGCTACTAATGCTATTGCTACTGCTACTTCTACTGCTGCTACTACTACAACTACTGATACTATTATTACTTCTACCACTAGTGCTACTAATACTAATACTACTACTACTACTACTATTGTTGTTGCTGCTGTTTCAACTGCTACTATTACTACTACCACAACCGCTGCTACTGCCACTACTACTATTGTTGCTGCTTCTTCTACTACTATTACTACTACTATCTATCCTACTACTACTACTGCTGCTACTACTATAGCTAGTGCTTCGGCTGCTGCTTCTACAACAAATACTATTTCTACTACTACTCCTACAATTAATACTGCAACTACTACTGCTACAACTTTTGCTACTACTACTATTTCTACCATCACCACTACTACTCCTACTACTGCTAATACTACTGTTGTTGCTACTGCAACAACAACTACTACTACAATGACCACTACTACTCTTTCTACTACCACTACTACTACACCTACTACTGATGCTTCTACTACTATGGCTACTACTACTGCTATTGCTACTACAACTACTACTATTGCAATGACCACTACTATTTTTACAATGAGTACTACTACTACGACTTGTGCGACAACAACGACAACTTCTTCTACGACTACTTGTAGTATTACTGCTACTACTATAATAGCTACTGCTTCTACTACTGTTACTAAACTACGACTACTACTAGTACTAATACTACTACTACTGTTGCTACTGGTACTACTACTATTATTGCTCATATTACGACACCTATTACAACTAATACCGCTACTACTACTACTACTACTACAATTGCTACTACTACTACTAATAGTGCGTCTACTACTACTATCGCTGCTACTTGTACTTCTACTACTACTATCGCTGCTAGTTGTACTTCTACTACTACTAATACTGCTACTACTGCTATTATAACTACTACTACTACTCCAGCTACTACTACTAGTAGGACAATTACTACTACTGTTGCAACAACTACTACTACTACTACTTCTACTACTCAAGGTATTTATACTACTACTGCTATTACAGGTACTACTGATACCAATACTACTGCTACTGCTAATACTGTGACTAACACTACTACTACTACTATTACTTCTACAGCTACTGCTACTACTACTAGACTACTACTAATACTAATCCTTCTACGACAACCACTATCATACTACTACCACAACTATTGCTACTACTACTACTGCTACTATTGCTACAGCCGCTACTGCTTCTACCATCACTACAACTGTTGTTGCTCTTTCTGCTATTGCAACTAATACTTTTACTATGACAATAACTTACTACTACCGCTACTACGACTAATATTAATACAATTTCTACTGCTAGTAGTACTACTTTCTCTAGTACTACAACAACTTTTACTGCGGCTAATACTACCACTACAACTTTGACAACTGTTGCTGCTGTTACTACTACTACTACTACCACCACCACTACTACTACTACAATTGCTACTACATCTACTACTGCAACCACTACTATTACTACTGCTGCTGCAACTACTACTACTACTCCTGCTGCTACTACAACAACTACTACTACTACTGATATTGCTACTACTACAATTTCAATAACAACAGCCACTGCTGCTACTTCTACAACTCTTACTACTGCTACAACGGGTACTACTACTACTACAACTGTTGTTACCACTACTACTACTACTTATAGAACTACTACTACGGCTACTACTACCACAACTGTTGTTGCTACTGCTACTACTACAACTACCACCACTATTGCTCCTACTACTATTACAACTACTACAACAACTACTGCTGCTGTAACTACTGCTGCTACTACTGCTAGAATTGCTACTACTACAACTACTTCAACTACTACTACTACAACTACAACTACTACTACTTCGACCACTAATGCTGCAAATACTACTTCTACTACTATTGCTACTTCTACGATTAATGCTACTGATACTACAACAACTACTACTATTGATGCTACTACTATTGCTACTGCTGCTGCTTCTTCTTCTACTACTACTACTATCACTCCTACTACTACTACTTGTAGTAGTATTATTGCTACTACTGCTTCTACTACTACTCATACAACTTATCCTACTACTACTACTTCTGATACTACTACTACTTTTACTACCACTTCTACTGCTGTTACTACTAATACTATTTCTACTATAACTACAACTGCCGCTATAACCACTACTACTGGTACTGCAACTACTGCTACTACTGTTGTTGCCACTATTGCTAATACTACTACTACTACTATGACTCCTCTTCCTCCTCCTTCTACTTCTACTACTACTACAACTACTACAACAAGTACTACTACCGCTAACACTACTACTACTACTGCTGCTACTGTTGCTACTGCTGCTACTACTACTAGTACTATAACAACTTCTACTTTTGCTACTACTAGTGCTGCTACTCCGATAGCTACTACGGTTGTTTCTACTGCTATTACTATTGCTACTACTACTACTGCTACTACTACCACAACTACTGTTGCGGGTACCACTACTACTATTGCCACTGCTACTGCAACTACTACTATGATTACTTCTAATACTATTGCTGCTACAACGACCACTACAAATGATGCTGCTGCTACTGCTAGTACTACCACTGCTAGTACTAGTACTACTACGGCTACTACTACTGCTACTACTATTGCTGTTGCTAATTTCACTACTCCTACTACTACAACAACTACTACTGCTACTATAGCAACTGCTGCTATTGCTACTATAACAATAATAACTATACTGTTACTATAGCTACTATTGCCGTTGCAAGTGTTACTACTGCTACTACTAACACTACTATTGTTGCTGCTACTACTACGACTACTACTGCTATTTCCATTACTACTATTGCTGCAACTGCTACTATTATTAGTATTACTAACACTTCTACTGCAACTGCTGCCACTACTACTACTGATACTTTGTTCCTACTACAACTACTACTACTATTACCACTTGCACTACTGTTACTGCCGCTACTACAACTACTCTTATTACTACTATAAGTACTACTACTGCTCCAACTAGTACTCCTGCTACTACTACTACTACCACTTCTACTATTACTTCTACTACTACTACGACTACTACTACTACAACTACTACTACAACAACCACTATTGCTACTACTACTTCTACTACTACTACTTCTGCTACTATAACTACTATTCCTACTACAACTTTAGCTAATACTACTACCACAATAGCTACAACTACTACTACTTCTACTACTACTACTATTGCAAATACATCTGCTGTTACTGCTCCCATTCTTCCAACTAATACTAATACTACTACTATTACTACTCCTACTACTACTACAACTACAACTACTGCTACTAGTACTACTCATACTACAACTACTACTATGACCACCACTACTACTACTACTGCTGCTACTACTACTACTACTACAACTACTACTACTACTACTTCAACTACTACTACTACTAATACTACTACCTCAACTACTACAACTACTACAAGAACTACTACTAGCACTACTACTACTCTTGCTACAACTGCAACTTTGACTACTACTAGTTCTACTTCTGCTAATACGGCTACTACTGTAACTACTACTAGTACTACTATGATTGCTACTACTATGACTACTACTACTACTACTACTACTCCTATGATTATTATTGCTACTACCTCTGTGATGACTACAACTACTACTATTGCTACTAGTACTACTCCAGTTACTACTACTCCAACTGCAACTGTAACAACTACTACTATAGCTGCTATAGCTACTACCACAAATGCTACATGTACTACTACTACTACAACTACTATAACTACTGCTACATCTACTACTACAACTAATACTACTGCGACTTCTGTTACTATTGCTACTCCTACTACAACAGCTACTATAGTGACAATTATTATTAATGCTATTGCTGGTACTACTATTGCTATTTCTACTACTACTATCACTACTGCTACTACTACTACATCTACCACTACCACTACTGCTACTACTACTTCAGCTACTCCAGGTATTATTACTACTACTATTGCTGCTACTACTACTGCTACTGTTGCCATTGCTACTCCCATTGCTGATACAACAACTACAACTACTACTTCTACAACTGCAACTAATACTACTACTACTATTGATACTACTGCCACAACAATTACTACAACTACTACTACCACTACTACTGCAACTAATACTACTACTACTATTGATACTACTGCCACAACAATTACTACAACTACTACTACCACTACTACTACTATTACTACTACTACTACTATTCCTACGACTATTACTACTTTTATTACTACTACTGTTACTACTACTACTACTATTATGCTTACTACTACTGTTGCTACTACTACAGGTACGACTACTACTACCACTACTGCCACTACTGCTACTACAACTACTGTTACTACTATTCAACTACTTCTATTGCTGTTGCCACAACCACTACTATTACTACTGCTACTGCTATCACTGCAGCTA
This sequence comes from Trichopus zeylanicus subsp. travancoricus, assembly GCA_005019695.1. Taxonomy (NCBI): domain Eukaryota; kingdom Viridiplantae; phylum Streptophyta; class Magnoliopsida; order Dioscoreales; family Dioscoreaceae; genus Trichopus; species Trichopus zeylanicus. Next base: position 14,568 of record RXID01022164.1, on the reverse strand, counting down.
CTACAACTACTACAGCTACTACTACCACTACTACCGCTTCTACTACTACTACAGTTACCACAACAACAACAACAACAACTACTACAGCTACTGCCACTACTACTACTACTCATACTACTACTACTTCTCAAGCTACTACTGCTACTTCTGCTACATCTACTATAACTACTACTACTTCTACTATTACTACTACTACTGTTACGGCTACGGCTACTGCTACTACTTCTCCTACAACTAATATGTCTGCTACTACTACTACTTCTACCATTAATAGTAATACTACCAAAACTAATACTACTGATACTGCTACTACTACTAATACTAATACTACTACAATAACTTCTACTAGTACTACTACAACTACAACTACTTTTGCTAGAACTACTGCTATTAGTATGATACTGCTCCTGCTACAACTGCTATCACTACTACGACTAGTACTACTACTACTATACTAATGTTGTTACTACTACTGCTACTGCTGCTACTACTACTGCTACTACAACAACTACTACTTCTCTGACTACTACTACTTTTGCAACTACTACTACTATAAAAATTGCTGCTACTATTGCTATTACTACTGCTAGAACTATGACTTCAGTAACTACTAGTACTACTGCTACTATAAGTGTTACTACTACTACTACTACTACCACTACCACTACTATTACTGCTACTAAAGCTACTAACACTTCTAGCACTACAACAACTGCTGCTACAACTACTACTATGACAACTATTACAACATCTCATACTAGTACTACTTTTGCTACTACTGCAGCTACTACTCACACTGCTGCTACTACTACTGCTACTATTACTACAACTACTACTTCTACTACAGTTACTACTACTGCTTCTACAACTGCAATTATTGCTACTTCAGGTACAACTACTACTGCTACTACAAATACAACAACATCTACTACTACTACTACTACTAGTACTACTACGACTACTACTACTACTACTACTACTACTACTACTATTACTACTACTACTATAATTACTACTATAGCTACTTCGGGTGCTACTATAACTAGTACTACTACTACTACTCCTGCTGTTGCTACTCTGGGTACTACTACTACTATCACCACCACTACTACTACTACTACCACAAATACTTCTACAAACGCTACTGCTACTACTTCGAACACTACTACTACTTCTGCTACAACTATAATTACTGCTTCTACTACTACTCCTACTACTACTATTACTGCTCCTACTACAATTGCTACTACAACTATCACTACAACTACTACTACTCCTGCTGCCGCTACTTCGGGTTCTTCTACTACCATTGCCACTACTACTTCTATAAATGCTACTATTGCTACTTTGGACACTACTACTACTACTCCCACTGCTACTACTCCTACTATTGCTATTACTACTACTACTACATCTATTAATAGTAGTACTACTACAGCCACCACAACTACTCCTACAACTTCTCATACTACTAGTACAACTACTTCTACTATTACTACAAATACTTCTACTACTAGTAGTACTAATACTGCTACTACTACTACTACTTCTGCTACTACTAATTCTACTACCACAACTACGACTATTGTTGCCACTACTTCTGCTACTTCGACTACTACAACTACTACTACAGCTACTACTACCATAGCAACTACTACTACGACTAGTACTTCTGCTACTATCGTTACCATAGTGGCAACTGCTACTACTACTATTTCTACTATTGCCTCTATACAACTAGTGCTGCAACCACTACTATTACTACTACTACTGCTACTGCTACTATTACAACTACTATTACTATCACTACTACTGCTACCACTAGCACTACTACTATGGCTACTGCTACTGCTAATACTTGTACTACAACAACAACAACAACTACTACTTGTACTACAACTAGTACTACTACCACTATTACTACTCCAATTACTACTACTACTATGGCTATTGTTCCTGCTTCAACTTCTGCTATCGCTACTACGCCTACTGCTGCTACAACTATCACTATTACAACTGCAACTATTGCTACTACTGCTACTAAAATTGCCACTTGTATTATTACTCCTACAACTGCTACTACTACAACTTCTCCTCCTACAACTAATTATGCTACTGCCACTGCATCTACTACTGCTACTCTTACTTGTAGTACAACAACTACTACTACTATTTCTACAACTACTACTTATACTACCATTACGACTACTACTATTACTACAACTGCTGCTGCCACTATGGCGCCTATTGCTACAACTGCTACTGTAACTACGACTGCTACTGCTACTACTTCTATTACTACTATTACTATTGCTACTTCTAGTACTACTACTGCTACGGCTACTATGACTCCTACAGCTTCTGTGGCTACAATAACTACCTCTGCAACAACTAGTAATACTACTACTGCTACTACTACTACTGCTACTACTACTACTGCAGTTACTGCTACTACCACAACCACCACCACTACTACTACTAATACTACTCGTATGCCAACTAGTACCACTACTACTACTACTACTACTTCTATTACTACTACTATTGCTACCAATCCGACTATAGCTACTGCTACTACTGCTACTACTGATGAAACTACTACTGCTGCTACTACTTCTACTGTTACTACTATTGTAACAACTAGTACTACTATTACAACAACAACAATAACTACTACTGCTGCTGCTACTTAACCAAATACTTCTACTACTGTCGCTACTGCTACTAGTCCAACTACTACTACTACAGCTACTTCTACTACAACTTCTACTACTACAACTACTGTAGCTACTGTTGTTGCTGCAACAGCTAGCACTACTACTACTACCACTGCAACTGCGACTACTACTACTACAACTACAACTAATACTAACACTTCTCCTACCACGACTGCTTCTCTGACTACCGTTACTATGACTAGTACTACTCCTACTTCTGCGACTACTGCTACTACTACTACTATTACAACTATTACTAATGTTAGGACTATGGCTAAGACTACTGTTGCTACTATTGCTAGAACAACTGCAACTACAACTATTGCTACTAATACTTCTACTACTACTACAACTACTGCTACTTCTACTACTGCTACAACTATTACAACTACTTCTACTACTATTACTACGACTACTAAAACTGTTGCTACTACTGCAGTTGCTACTAATAATACTACTACTACTACAACTACTTCTACAAATGCTACTACTACTACTTCCGGCACTACTACTATTACTACTACTTCTAAAACTCTACTACTGCTACTTCGGGTACTACTACAACAACAACTACTACTATTAATACTACTACTGCTACTTAGGATACTGCTACTACAACTTCCACCACCACCACCACTACTACTTCTACAAATGCTACTACTGCTACTTCGAGTATAATACTACTACTACTACTAGGGCTACTACTACAACAACAAGAACAACAACAACAACAATAACAACAACAACAACAACAACAAAAACAACTACTACTACTACTACTACAACTGCTACTACTACTACTACTACTACTAGTACTGCTATTACTATAACTATTACTGCTACTGTGCTATTGTTACTACTACAACAATGACCACTACTACCATCAGTGCGACAACTACTACTACTACTACAATTACTTCTACTAATACTAGTACTGCTACTGCTGCTGCTACTAGTACTACTACTTGTAATACTACTAGTAATACTACTGCTACTATTATTACAACTACTTCAAGTACAACTAGTACTACTACTACTACAACTGCAACAGCTGCTGCTACTACTACTACTACTTCTTCTACTACTACTAATTCTACTACTATAGCTATGACTTATGTTGCTACTACATGAACTACTGCTACTTCTATTGCATCGACTACTACAACAACAACAACAACTACTACTACTACTACTACTGCTACTGCTACTGCTACTACTGCTACTATTACTACTACTAATACTACAGTAGCTACAACAATAACTACTACTTCTACGATTGTTTCTACTACTACCACTACAACTACTGCACTATTACTATTTCCATTAGATTCTACTACTACTCTTGCTAGTACAAAAGCTACTACTTCTGCCACAATAACTGCAGTAACTACTACTGCAACGACTACCGCTACTACTGCTACCGCCACTGTTATTACTACTACTACTCCAACTACCACTACTACTGGTATTTCTAACACCACCACTACTACTACTAGTGCTGCAACTGTTGCAGCGACAGCTACTACTACTGCTATAACTGCCACTATTACTTCTACTACTACCACTAATGCTGCAACAACTACTACTACTTCTACTATTGCTGTTGTCACTACTACTGCTACTACTACCACTAATACTACTACTACAGCTACTGCTACTTCCACTATTACTACTTCTACTACCACTACTACTTTTGTTGCTTCTACTACTACTACTACTACTACTACTACTACTATTAGTATTGCAACTAATACTACTACTACTGCTACTTCTACTACTACTACTACTACTACTACTACTACTTAACCAACTACTGCTACAATTACCACCACCACTACTACTAGTACAGCTACTACTACAACTACTACTAGTACTACTTCAACTACTACAACTACTGTGACTACTACTTGTACAACTACTATTACTGTTGCTACTACTACCCAAACTACCACTACAACAACAACTACTACTACTATTACAACTGCTGCTGCAACTACTACTGCTACTACTACTTCTACAACTGCTACTATATCTACTACTACTCCTCCTCCTCATACTCCAACTATAACTTCCACTATGACTACTACTACTATTATTATATGACTATGATTACTACTATTGGTACTACTGCCTCTACTACTACTGCTACTACAACTACTACTACTACGATGATGATTACTACTACTACTACTTCTAATACTCCAACTACAACTTCCACTACTACTACTACCACTACTACTATTACTATGACTATGACTACTACTACTTGTACTTATGTTGCTACTCCTACTACAAGTATGACTACAACTACTACTACTCAACTACTACTACTTCAACTACTACTACAACTACTACTAATACTACTAATACTACTACTATAGCTAATTCAACTCCTACTACTGCTACTAGTACTCCTCTTTCTACTAATACAACTACTATTACTACTAGTACTACTACCCCCCTAAATACAGCTACTATTATTGCTACTACTTTTACTACTACCACCACTACTACTACTTCAACCACTTCTATTACAACTATAACTACAACTTCTTCTACTACTACTACTCCTCCTGCCAATACTACTACTACTACTACTACTAGTACTACTACTAGTACTACTACTCCTCCTCCTTTTACTACTACTACTACTGCTTCTTCTACTACGAGTGCTACAATAACTAATACTAATACTAATTCAACGCCTACTACTACTCCTATTACAACAGCAATGATAACAACTACTACTGCTACTACTACAACTAATACTTCTACTACTACAAGAATAACAATAACAACTACTATTACTACTAATTGTACCCCTATTACTACTACTACTATGACTTGTACTACTAATACAACTACTATTACTACTAGTACTGCTACTACTGCTCCTACTTCTACTACTACTACTACTACTACTTCTACTACTACCACTATTTCTCCTAATACTCCAACTATAATGATCATAGCATCCGTAGTAGTTATAACAGTCATACCATCCATAGTAGTAATAGAAGTAGTAGCAGAAGTCATAGTGGTATCATTAGTAGTAGAAGTAGTAGTAAGAGCATTAATAGTAGCCATTGTAGGAGTGGTAGTAGCAATAGCATCAGCAGTAGTAGTCGTTGGAGTAGTAGCAGTAGTAGTAGCAATAGTTATAGTAGTAGTAGAAGTGGTAGTAGTAGTTGTAGTAGTAGCTCGTGCTATAGTAGTTATGGTAGTAGTAGTCATAGTAGTAGGAGCTATAGCAATTCTAGCATCAATCGTAGTAGTTGTTGGAGCGATATTAGTTGAGGTTGTAGTAGTAGCAGCCGTAGAGGTAGATGTAGGAGTAGTTTCATTAGTTAAAGGAGTTGTAGAAGTGGTTGCAGGAGAAGTAGTAGAAGTAGTAGGAGTAGCATTTGTAGTAGCAGTAGTTGAAGTAGTAATCATAGCAGCATGAGTACTTGTAGTAGTAGTTGTAGTAGCCATAATGGGAATAGTAGCAACAGTTGTAGTAGTAGGAGGAGTGGTAGTAGTAGTAGTAGTAGGAGTAGTAGTCCTAGTAGTAGTAGTAGTATTGTATTAGGAGAAGTAGTAGTAGTATTAGTAGTAGTAGCCGTACCAAAAGTAGCAGTAGTAGCAATACTAGTAGTAACAGTAGTAGTAGTAGTTGTAGTAGTAGTAGTAGTAATAGTAGTAGTAGTTGTTGCTGTAGTAGTAGTAGTAGAGTAGCAGCAGCAGTAGTTATTATTGTTGCGGTAGTAGTATTAGTAGTAGTACTAGTAGCTGTAGTCATAAAAGTAGCAGAGGTAGCAGTAGGAGTAGTAGCAGCCATAGTAGTAGTAATAGTAGCAGCAGTAGCAACAGCAGCAGTAGTACTAGTAGTAGTAGTTATTGTTGTAGTAGTAGTGGTAATAATAGTAGCAGTAGTAGCAGCAGTATAAGTAGTAGTTGTCATAGCGATAATTGCAGTAGTAGCAGTAGTAACAGTAGTAGTTGTAGTTGTAGTTTTAGTAGTAGTAGAAGTAGTAGTAGTGGTAGCAATAGTAGTAGAAGTAGTCACAGTAGTACTCAAACAAGCCATTGTGACAGTAGCAGAAGTAGTAGTAGTTGTAGTAGTAGTAGAAGCAATCACAGAAGTAGTAGTAGTTGTCATTATAGGAGTAGTAGTAGTAGTAGTAGTTGTTGTAGTATAAATAGTGGTTGTTGCTGTGGTAGTAGTAGTACTAGTTGTAATAGTAGCTGTAGTAGTAGTATTATTGATAGAGGGAGCAGTAGTGGTAGTAGTAGTAGTAGTAACAAAAGTAGTAGAAGTAATAGTATTAGTAGTAGTCATAATCGTAGTTGTAGTAGAAGAATTAGTTGTAGTAGAAGTCACAGTTGTAGTCATAGCGGCCGTAGTAGTAGTAGAAGTAGTAGCAGAAGTACTTGTTATAGCCATAGTAGTAGCAGAAGTAGTAATAGCAATAGTGTTAGACGCCATATTAGTAGTAGTAGTATTAGTAGTAGCAGTAGTAGAAGGAGCTGGAGAAGTAGTAGTAGGAGTAGAAGTTACAGTAGTAGTAGTAGGATTAGTAGCAGTAGCAGTAGGAGTATCATCTGTAAAAATAATAGTAGTCATTGTTGTTTCCGGAGTAGTAGTAATAGTAGAAGTAGTACTAGAAAGAATCATACCAATAGTAATTATAGTAGAGCAATAGCGGCAACAGTAGTCATAGTAGCAGTTGTTCTAGTAGCAGGAGCAGTAGTAGTAGTAGCAATTATAGTAGTAATATTTGCTGTTACAGTAGTAGTAGGAACAATAGTTATACTAGATAGTAATAGCTGTATAAGTAGGAGAACTAGTAACAGTAGTAGCAGTAGCAGCAGTGGCAACAGCCGCAGCAGCAACAAGAGTAGTAACAGTTGTAGTACTAGTCGTAGTAGCAGTAGTAGGAAAACTAGTAGTAGCAAAAATTGTAGTAGTGGTAGTTGTAGTAGGGGTTGTAGAAGTTGTAGTAGCAGCAATATAAGTTACAGCATCATTAGTGGCCATAGCAGCATTGGCAGTTGTCATTATAATAGTTGTAGTAGCAGTAGTAGGAATAGTAGCAGTAGTAGTAGTAGCGATAATACCAGAAGTAGCTTTAATCACAGCAGTAGAAGTAGTAGTAGTAGTTTTAGTAGTTGGGGTAGTAGTAGTAGCAGCAGCAGCAGCAGTAGTAGTAAAAATAGTAGCAGTAGTAGTAGTAGCAATAATGGCAGTAGAAGTAGCTGTAACTATCGTAGTAGTTGCAGTAGAAGTTTTAGTAGTAGTAGGAGTTGTAGTAGAAGTAATTGTAGTGGAAGTAGTAGAAGTAGTAGCAGTAATAACAATAGTAGCACATGTTGTAGTAGTAGTAGAAGTAGTAGTAGTTATAGTCGTGGTAGCTGTAGTAGTAGTAGCAGTAGTAGTAGTTGCTATTATTGTTCTAGTAGTTGTAGTAGTAATAGTACAAGCAGTAGTTGCAGAAGTAGTAGTAGTTGTAGTAGTAGCAATAGAAGCAATTGTAGGAATAGCAGTACTTGTAGTAGTAGTAGTAGTAGTAGTAGTAGTAGCCGTAGCAGCAGTAGTGGCAATAGTTATAGTGGAAGTAGTAGTAGTTGTTGTTGTTGTTGTAGTAGAAATAGTAGTCATAGTTTTCGTAGTAGTAGTATTAGTAGTATTAGTAGTAATAGTGTAGTAGTGGTAGTGGTGTTAGTGATAGTAGCAGTAGCAGCAGCAGCAGTAGTAGTAACAGTAGTAGCAAAAGTAGTAGTAGTCATAATAGTAGTTGTACTAGTCGTAGTACTAGTCATAGTGGCCATAGTAGTACCAGAAGTAGTAGAGCAAAAGTAGTAATTATAGCGATAGTTGTAGCAAAAGTAGTAATAATAACAATAATATCTGCTATATTAGTAGTAGTGGTATTAGTAGTAGCAGTAGTAGAAGGAGTAGGAGCAGTAGTTATTGGAGTAGCAGTTGTAGTTGCTGTAGTAGTAGTAGTTGTAGTAGTAGCAGCTGCAGTGGATTATCATTAGTGTAAATAATATTAGTTGTCATTGCATGCGGAGTAGTAGTAAGAGTAAAAGAAATAGTTGCAATAGTAAAAGAAGTAGAGCAGTAGCAAGAGTTATAGTTGTAGCTATTATAGAAGTCGCAGGAGAAGTAGTAGTAGTATTATTATTAGTCGCATCAGTAGTAGTAGCTGTTGCACTACTTGCAGTTAGAGTTGTTATAGTACTAGTAGTTGTAGTAGTAATATTAGTTGCAGCAGTAGCAGTGGTTAGAGTAATTTTAGTTGTAGCAGTAGTAGTAGGAGCAGCAGCCTCAGTTGCAATAGCATGAGTAGCAACAGTTATAGTAGTCATTGTAGCAGTTGGAGTAGGGGTAGAAGTTGTAGTAGCAATATTAGCTGCAGCAGAATGTTTAGTTGTAGCGGTTGTAGTTATAGTAGCAGTAGTAGCAATCATAGCAGTAGTAATAGTAGTATCGATAATAGCAGTAGTAGATGCAGTAGTAGCGGTAGAAGTAGTAGTTGTTGTTGTTGTAGCAGCAGCAGTAGTAGTAGTACAGATAGTAGTAGTAACTATCATAGTAGTAGCCATAGTAGAAGCAGGAGAAGTAGTAGACATAGCAGTAGTAGCAATAGTAGCAATTGTAGCAGCAGTAGTAGTAGTAGCAGTAGTTGTTGTTGTAGTAGTAGTAGTAGTTACAATAGTATTATTAGTTGTTGAAGTAGTAGTAATAATAGTGGAAGTCGAAGGATTAAGTAGTAGCAGTAGTAGTAATAGTAGCTATATCAACAACAGTAGCAAAGCAGCAATAGTAGCAGCAGCAGCCGTAATAGTAGTAGGAGTAGTAGTTGTAGTAGCAGTAGCTGCAACAATAGTAGTAGTAGAAGCAGTAGCAATAACAATAGTAGTAGCAGTAGTTACAGTAGCCGTAGTAGCAAAAGTAGTAATAGTAGCAAAAGTAGTAGTAGCAGCAGCAGTAGTAGTAGTTGTAGTTGTAGCAGTAGTTGGAGTAGCAGAAGTAGTAGAAGAAGTCGTAGTAGTTGCACTAGAAGCAAAGGCAGCAGCATTAGTGTCGGTCTTAGTATTACCAGAAGTAGTAGTAGTAGTAGTAGTAGCAGCATCAGGAGAAGTAGTAGTTGTTGTAGCGGCAGTAGTTGTAGCAATAGTAGCACATGCAGTATTAGTTGTTGTGGTAGTGGTAGTACCAGTAGTAGTAGTAACAGCAGTCTTAGGAGAAGCAGAAGTAGTAGCAGAAGTGCTAGTGGTAGTTATAGTTGAAGTAGTAGTAGTAGTTGTAGCAGTAGTTTTAGTAGCAGTAGTAGCAGTAGTAGTAATAGTAGTAGTAGTAGCGTTAGTAGTGCAGCACAAGCGATAACAGCAGCAGGAGTAGTAGTAGTCATTGCAATAGTAGTAGTAGCAAAAGTAGTTATAGTAGTACTTGTAGTTGGTGTAGTAGAATCAGCAGCAGTAGTAGCAACAATAGTGGCAGTGGTGGTAGTAGTCATAGTAGTAAAAGGAGTATTAGTAGTAGTAGTAGTAGCAATATCAGTAGTCATAGCGATAGTAGTAACAGCAGTCGTAGCAATAGCTATTATTGTTGTTGTAGGAGAAGTTGTAGTATTTGTGGTAGTAGTAGTTGTTGTTATCATTGTAGTTGTAGTAGCAGCAGTAGTCTTAGTAGTAGTAATAGCAGTAGTTGTAATAGTAGTAGTAGTATTAATGTAGCAGTAGTCGTTCTAGTAGTAGTAGTAGTAATAGTAGCCAACATTGTAGTAGTAGTAATGGTAGCAGTAGTTATAGTAGCATAAGTAATAGTAGAAGGAGAAGTGGTAGTAGAGTAGCAGCGGTAGTAGTAGTTGTTGTAGCAGTAGTAGTAGGAGAAGTTGTAGTTGTAGTAGAAGTAGGAATAGTAGCATCTATAGTAGTACTAGTGGTAGTAGTAGTAGCGGTAGCAGTAGTAGTAGTAGTAGTTGCTGTAGTGGTAGTAGTAGGTGAAGTAGTAGTAGAAGCAGTAGCAATAGATAAAGTAGAAGTAGTAGTAGTTATATTAGAAGTTGCAGTTATAGCACAAGTTGTAGTAGTTGTAGTAGTGGCAGTACTAGCTGTAGTTGTAGTTATAGTACTCGCAACAGAAGCAGCAAAGTAGTAGTAGTAGTTGTAATAGTAGCAGCAGTTGAAGTTGTAGCTTTAGTAGTAGTAGGAGTAACAATAGTAGTAGTAGTAGTAGTAGTAGTAGTAGTTGGAGTATCAGTCGTACCAGTTGACGTAGTAGTAGTAGTAGTAGCAGGAGCTGCAGTAGTTCAGGAGTTGCAGTAGTTGTGGTAGTTGTAGTCATAATAGTAGGAGAAGTAGCAGTTGTTGTTGTAGAAGTAGTGGGAGTGGGAGTTCTAGTAGTAGTAGCAGTAGTTGAAGCGGTATTAGTACAAGTTGTAGTAGCAGCAGTCGTATTAGTAGAAGAAGCAGTAGTAGCTGAAGTAGTAGGAGTAGAAGTAGTAGTAGTAGTTTTAGTAGTCGAGGTAGTAGTAGTAGTAGTAACAAAAGTAGTAGTCATTGTCGTAGTAGTAGCACTAGGAGAAGTAGGAGAAGTAATAGTAGTTGTAGCAGTAGCTGTAGCTGTAGCGGTAGTTGTAGCAGTGTAGTAGTTGTGGTGGTGGTGGTAGTAGCAGTATACGCAATAGCGGTAACAGTAGTAGAAGTAGTAGGAGAAAGTAGTAGAAGTAGCAGTAGATATCGTTGTATCATTAGTAGTTGTCGCAATTGTTGTTGTAGTTGTAGTTGTTGTAGTAGTAGTAGTAGTGGTAGTAGAAGCAATAGTAGCAATAGCAGCAACAGTAGTAGTAATATTAGCAGGAGCGTTACAAGCAACAGCAGTTTTAGTAGTAGTTGTAGTTGGAGAAGTAGTAGTAGTGGTAGTAATAATAGTAGTATTGGAAGTAGCAGTAGCAATAGTTGTGGTAGCAATAGTAGTAGTAGTAGCGGTAGTAATATTCGTAGTAGCAGTAGGAATAGTAGTAGTAGTAGTAATAGTAGTAGTAGTAGTTATATTAGTAGTAGTAGTAGCAGTAGTCTTAGAAGTGGTAGTAGTAGTTGTTATAGTTGTTGTAGTTGTTATAGTAGTAATAATAGTAGTAGTAATAGTAGTAGTAGTAGTAGTAGTAGTAATAGTAGTAGTAGTAGTAGTAGTAGTAGTAATATTAGTAGTTGTAGTTGCTATTATTGTAGCAGAAGTAAGAGTAGTAGAAGTAGTAGCAACATTAGTAGTATTGGTAGTAGTAGTAGTAATACAAGTTGTAGCAGTAGTAGTAGTGACAACCGTAGTGTTAGTAGGACTAACAGTAGTAGTAGCAGCAACAACAGAGCATTGGTAGTAGTAGCAGCAGTAGTAGTAATAGTTGGTGCATTGGTAGTAGTAGATGTAGTAGCAGTAGTAGTCGTGGTGTAAGTGTCAGTAGTAGTCGTAGGAGTAGCATAAGCAGTAGTAGTAGCAATAATTGCAGTAGTAGCAATAGTAATAGTTGGTGTTGTCGAAGTAGTGGAAGATGTAGTAGTAGTAATCGTCGTAGTAGTCCTAGTAGCAAAAGTAGCTATAGCAGTCGTAGAAACTATAATAGCAGTAGATACCATACTGATAGTTGTAGCAGTTGTCAAAGAAGTAGTACCTGTAGCGGCATAGCTTTTGTAGTAGTAGTTGTAGTTGCAGGAGTAGAAGTAGCTGTAGTAGAACTAGTAGTAGCCGTAGCAGTGGGATCAGAAGTAGTACTAGTAATGGTACCAGTAGTTACTATTGAATCAGAAGTAGTTGTAGCAGTAGCAACATTAGTTGTAGTAGTAGAAGTAGTAGCAGTGAAAGTAGTAGAAGTAGTAGTAGTAGTAACAATAGCTGTAGTACTAGAAGAAGTACTAGTAGGAAGGTGGTAATAGTAGTTGTAGTAATACTAGTAGTATTTGTAGTAGCAGCCGCATTTGAAGCGGTTGTAGTAGTTGTTGTTGTTGTTGTAGCAGTAGTAGTACAAGTAATAGTAGTAGTAGAAGTAATCGTAATAGTAGTAGTAGTAGCACTAGTGGTAGTAGTATTAGTAGTAGCCGTAGAAGTAGGAGGAGTAGTAGTAACAGTGGTACTAGTACGAGTAGTAGTAGTAGCAGATGTAGTAGTAGCAGCAGAAGTAGTAGTAGTAGTAGTGGAGGTAGTAGTTGTAGTAGTAGTTACAATAGTAGTTACAGCCGTAATAGGCATTGCAGAAGTAGTAGTTGTAGTAGTAGTAGCAGTAGCAATAGGACTAGTAGCAGTAGGATTTCTTGCAGTAGTAGTATTAGCATTAGTGGTAGCGGTTGTAGTAGTAGTAGTTGTTGTAGTACTTGTATTAGTCTTAATAGTAGTCGTATTAGTAGTACTAGCAAAAGTAGTGGTCGTAAGTGGTAGTAGCAGTAATAGTCCAAGTGGCAGTTGTTGTAGTTGCAAAAGTAGTAGTTGCAATACAAGAAATAGAAGTCATAGTAGCAGTGGTCGTAGTAGTAGTAGTAGTAGTAGTAGTAGTAGTAGTAGTAGTAGTCATAGCCGTAGTAGAGGTAGTAGATGTAGTTTTAGTAGAATTCATAGAAATAGTGGCCTATGTAGTATTAGTAATACTAGCAGTCATAGTAGTCATAGTTGTCGTAACAGCAATAGAAGTAGTTGTAGTAGTAGAAGTAGTCGGAGTAACAACTTTAATAGCAGTAGTAGTAATAGCAATAGAAGTAGCCACACAAGAAGTAGAAGTAGTAGTAGTAGCAGTTGTAGCAGGAGTATCAATATTAGCAGTAGTGGTTGTAGTAGAAATGGTAGTAGGAATAGTAATTATAGTCGAACTTAGACAAGTAGTAGTATTAGCTGTAGTAGCAGTAGTTGAAGTAATAGTAGTAGATGGTGTAGTAGCAAAAATAGCAGTAGTTGGAGTAGCTATAGCAACAACAACGCAGCAGCAGTAGTAGTAGCATTGGTAGAGGAAGTAGTAATTGTCGTAGTGCTAATAGTAATAGTCGTTGTAGTAGGAGTAGTAGTTATTGTTGTTGTAGTTGTAGTAGTGGTAGTAGAACTATTAGTAGTAGTAGTAGTAGTAGACGTAGTCGTAGTAGTAGTAGTAGCAGAAGTAGTCATAGAAGTAGTAGTAATAGCAGCTATAGTGGCAGTAGTAGCAGTAGTAGCAGTAGTAGTAGAAGTAGTAGTTGTTGTTGTAATTGCAGCGATCATAACGATAGAAGAAGTAGTAGCAGTAGTAGTAGTAGCAATTTTAGAAGCAAAAGCAGTATTAGTAATTGTGGCATCCACAATATTAGTAGTAGTAATGGTTGTAGCAGCAATAGTAGTCGTAGTTGCAGCAGAAGTAGTAGTAGTAGTAGAAACTACAGTAGTAGTAGTAGTAGTAGTAGTAGCAGAAGTCACAGTCATAGCAGTAGTGGTAGAAGTAGCAGTAGAAGTAATAGTAGTGGTTACAACAGTAGTAGCAATTGTAGTAGTAGCACTAGTAGTAGGTGTTGCAGCTGTAGCAGTAGCAGCAGTAGTTGTAGTCATTGTAGCAACAATAGTAGCAGGAAGAGTAGCAATAGTAGTAGCAGTAGCTGCAGTAGTAGTAGCAGAAGTATTAGTAGTACTGGTAGTAGAAGAAATAGCAGAAGTAGTCACAGAAGTAGAAGCACTTGTTGTAGGAGTTATCCTTGTAGTACTACTAATAGTGGCAATAGTAGTAGTAGCAGTATTACTAGCAGTAGTAACAGGAGAAATAGCACAAGGAGTACTTACAGGAGTAGTATTAGCATTAGTGGTAGTAGTAGCAGAAGTAGTAGTTGTTGTAGTATTTGTATTAGTTGTAATAGT
>RXID01022163.1:7056-32635 GCA_005019695.1 Trichopus zeylanicus subsp. travancoricus | reverse complement strand
TATTACTACTTCTACTACTACTACTTCCACTACTACTACTACCATTATTTTTATACGTAGTACTACTTGTACTAGTACTATTACTACTACTACAAAGAAAACTACTACTACTACTACTACTATTACTACTAGTACTCCTACTACTACTACTACTACTAGTACTACTACTCCTACTACTCCTGCTTCTAGTAGTGCTACTACTACTACTACTACTACTACTACTACTACTACTACTACTACTACTACTACTACTACTACTACTACTACTACTACTACTACTACTATTACTACCACTACTACTACTACTACTACTACTATTACTACTACTACAAATACTACAACTAGTACTACTAGTACTACTGCTACTGGTACTACTACTACTACTACTATTACTACTACTACTAGTATGTTTAGTACTACTGCTCCTACTACACCTGCTGCTACTACTACCACTACTATTACTACTCGTACTACTAGTACAACTACAACTACTACTACTACTGCTGCTATTACTAGTACCACAACAACAACAACAATAACAACAATAACAACAACAACTACTACTACTACTACTACTGCTACTACTGCTGCTGCTGCTACTACGACTAGTATTATTGTTACTACTGCTAATACTGCTACTACTAACTGTAATACTACTATAAGTTCTATTACTACGAGTACAACAACTATTACTACTACTAGTATTAGAACTACTACTACTACTACCTCCACCACTACTTCTACGACTATGACTACTACTACTACTACTTCTATCGTTATGATCGCTGTAATTACAACAGCAACTACTACTTCTACTACTTCTACTACTACTGCTACTACTGCCAATATAGCTGCTACTACTACTACTTCTAAGACTGCTTCTGCTACTACTGCTACTATGACTACGTCTACTACTACTACTACTACTAATACTTCTACTACCACTACTACAACTACAACAACAATAACTACTGCTCCTACTACACTGACTATTACTATTACCGCTACGATAATTACTACTTCCTATACCAATGCTACTGCTACTACTGTTGCGTTGTTGTTGCTATAGCTACTGCAACTACTGCTATTTTTGCTACTACACCTTCTACTACTACTACTTCAACTACTGCTACTACAGCTAATACTACTACTTGTCTAAGTTCAATTACAACTACTATGCCTATTGCCATTTCTACTACAAGCACTGAAGCTAATATTGATACTCCTGCTACAACTGCTACTACTACTACTTCTACTTCTTGTGTGGCTACTTCTATTGCTATTACTACTACTGCTAGTAAAGTTGTTACTCCGACTAATTCTACTGCTGCAACTACTTCTATTGGTGGTAGGACAGCTATGACTACTATGATTGCTAGTACTACTAATACTACATAGGCCACTATTTCTACGAATTCTACTAAAACTACATCTACTACCTCTACTGCTACTACTACTACTACTACTACTACTACTACTACTACTACTACTACTACTACTACTACTACTACGACGACGACGACGACCACTACTACTACGACTTCTATTTCTTGTTCTGCAACTACTACTTTTTCAACTACAATAATTGCCACTGGGACTATTACTGCTACTACCACTTACGACCACTACTTCTGCTAGTACTACTAATACCACTACTATTACGACTAATACAAGTACTACAACAACTACTACTACTGCAACTGCTACCACTAATGCTAATACTACTACTGCAAGAAATCCTACTGCTACTAGTCCTATTGCTACTGCTACTACTACTACTACTACTACTTCTGCAATGCCTATTACGGCTGCAACTACTATTGTAACTACTACTACAACTACTACCTCCACTACTACTACTACTACTTCTGTTGCTACTACTACATCTGCTACTACTACTACTCGTACTAGTACCACTACTTCTACTGCTACTACTAATACTACTACCACTAGCGCTACTACTACTACTATTACAATTACTTCTACTACTACTATCACTTGTACTACTACTGCTACAACAACAACTACTACTACTACTGCTTCAAATGCGGCTGCTACTACTAATACTACTAGTATTACTACAACTACTATTACCACTTATCCTACTACTACTTCTGCTACTACTTCTTCTTGCTACCGCAACTAATGTTGCTACTGCTACAGCTACTTGTGATTCAATAGTAACTACTGGTACCATTACTAGTACTACTTCTGATCCTTTTGCTATGGCTACTACTAGTTCTACTACAGCTACTTCTACTCTTGCAACTACAACAACTACTACAAAAGCTATTGTCGCAACTAGTACTACTTCTCTGACAACTACTACAACTGCTACAACTATCAGTATGGTATCTACTGCTATTATAGTTTCTACGACTGCTACTATTACTTTTGCTATTAGGACTACTACAACGATTACTACTACTACATCTTCCACTACTTCGACAACACCAACTATTACTATTGCTACTACTACAGCTTATGCTACTCCTACGACTATTACTACGCTTACACCATTACTACTACTACTGCTACTACAACTATTACTACCATTGCACCAACTATTACTACTACTACTGCTACTACTACCAATGCTCTGCTGCTGCTACTTCTACTACTGTTACTCCTACTAACACTACTGCTGTCACTACTACTACTGCTACAACTTGTATTACTACTATTACTACTACTAATACTACTAATGCTCCTGCTACTTCGACTACTCTTACTTCTGCTACAACAATAGCAACTACAACTACTAATATTATTACTACTACTACTACTACTGCTGCTGCTGCTACTATTACTACAACCACTACTGATACTATTACTATCGCTACTACTCTATAGCTACTACAACAACTATAACAACTACTACTACAACTTCTAAGACTACTGCTACTACTACTACTACTACAATAACTACTACTACTACAATAACTACTACTACTACTACTACTACACTACTATTCCTATTGCTACTACTAAAATTACTACCGCTACTACTACTACTATTGCTGCTACTACTATTGCTACTACTACTATTGTTACTGCTACTTCCAATAATACTATAATTACTACTGCTACTACTACTTCTCCAAGTACAACTACAACTAAAACTGCTGTTGCTTGTGACGCTCCTGCTAATACTACTACTACTGTTGCTGCTATTGCTACTGTTGCTTCTACTACCACTACTACTGCCACTACAATAACTACAACTACAACAACAACTGTGACAACTACTAATGCTACAACGACATCTATTGCTACTGCTACTACTTGTCCTACTACTTCTACTACTGTTACCGCTGTTACGTCTACTACTACTACTACCACCACTACTACTACTACACTGCTACAACTACCACTATTGCTACAGCTACTGCTACTACTACTACTACTACTACTACTTCTCCTACTTCTCCTAGTGCTACTACTATGACAATGACTACTACTTTTGTTACTACTACTACTGCTACTGCAACAACTACTACTACTACCTCGACAACTAAAACTACTACTACTACTCTACTCCTACTACTTCAGTTATTGTTGCTTCTTCTACTACTACGACTGCTGCTACTACAACTTGTACTAATACCGCTTCAACTACCACTACTACTACTAGAGCTCCCACTCCCACTACTTCTACAACAACAACTGCTACTTCTCCTACTACTATGACTACAACTACCACAACTACTGTAGCTCCTGCTACTACTACTACTACTACTACCTCAACTGGTACTACTGATACTCCAACTACTACTACTACCTCTACTAATGCTAATTCCATTGTTACTCCTACTACTACTACAGGTACAGCTACAGCTTTAACTGCCACTACTACTCCAATTACTACTACTACTTCTGCTGCTTCTGTTGCGAGTACTATAACTGCAACTACTACTAGTACTGCCACTACTACAACTACTACAACTTGTGCTATAACTCTAACTTCTAATATAACTACTACTACTTCTATTTTATCTATTGCTACTGCTTCTACTACTACTTCACCTACTACTACCACTGCTACTACTACTGCTACTACCACTATAGCAACTACTACTACTACTACTACTACTACTACTACTACTACTGCTACTACTACTACCACTAGTGCTACTACAGATGCTACTATTCCTACTTCTACTACAACTACAACTTTAACTACTACTACTACTTCCGCTACTACTACTGCGGCTACTACTACTACTACCACTATAGCTTCTACTACTACCGCTGCTACTCTACTAATACTTCTCCTTCTACTATTAGTTATGCTACTACAACTACTGCTACTATTACTACTATAATAATATTGGCTACTATTACTACTACTACTACTAGAATGACTACTGCTATAATACAACAACTACTACTATTACAACTACTGCTATTACTACTACTAAGACTACTATTGCTACTACAACTACAACGATAACAACAACTACTACTACTACCACAGATACTACAACTTCTCACACAACAATAATAACAGCTACTGCTAAGGCTACTGTTACTACTACAGCTATGACTACTGCTATTGCTACTACTTCTACTACTACTAATACTCCTTTTACTACTACGACTACTACTACCACTACCACTGCTATTGCTACTACTGTTGCTTATTCTACTACACTAACTACAAGTACTACTGTAACTACTTTTGCTACTACTACTATTGCAATGACTACTACTGCTCCTACTGCTGTTATTGCTAGTGCTGCACTACTAATGCTACTACTACTACTATTACTACTACTGCTACTACTGCTACTAAAACTACTGCTACAACTATTGCTACTACTTCTACTACAACTACCACTTGTACTTATGCTACTACTTCTGCTTCCCCTAAGATTGCTGTTACTACTACTACTACTACTACAACTACTACTACAACAACTAATACTGCATGTGCTACTACTGCTACAACTACTACCGCTACAACAACTACTACTTCTCTTGATGCTACTACTACTACTAATACTACTTCTAGTAAGATCGGCACTAATGTTGCTGCCTCTGCTGCTAGTGCAACTACTACTAATACTACTACGACTTCTTCTACTACTTCTGCTACTCCAGCTGCTGCTACAACTACAACTACTGCTAGTACTGCTACTACTACTACTTTTGCTACTATTACTGCTTTTGCTACTATGACTACTGCAACTACTGCTACTACTATTGTTGTTACTACTGTTTCTACGACTACTACTGTTGCAGCTACTGCTACTACAACTACTACTCCTATTACTATTACGGTTGCTGCTGCTACTGTTGCTACTTTGCTGCTGTTGTTGCTACAGCTACTATTACTACTACTGCTACTACTTAATCCTCCGACTTCCACTATTATTACTACTACTTCAACAACTAATAATACTATTGCAACTACTACTACTACTACTACTACAACTACTACTACTACTGCTGCTACTGCTACTATTGATACTATTGCTGCTACTGCTATGTCTACTACTTCTCCTGCTTCTACTACAGCTGCTAGTATGATAGTTACTACTACTGCTGCTGCTGCTACAACAACAACTACTACTACTTCTACCGCTACTATTGCATCTACTACTGCTATTATTGATACTTCTATTACTACAGCAATAATTGCTACTTCTGCTACTACAACTATAACAGCTACAACTAAACATTCTGCTACAACTAATAATGCTACTACAACTTCTACACCTACTCCAACTACTACAATGACTACTATAACTGCTGCTACTCATCCTGCTGCCACTGAGGCTGCTGCTACTACTACTATTGCTTCTCCTACTTCTACGACTACTGCTACAACTAAAATTACTGTAACCACTGCTACTGCTACAACTAATATTACTATTACAACTACTAGTACTATAACAACTCTAACTACAAGTAGTGCAACAGCTACTACTACTGCTGCTACTACTAATAATACTACTACTATTGCTCCTCCGACTTCTACAACAGCTACTACTATAACTCCTACTACTGCTCTACATCTTTTACCATTGCAACTATTTCTTTTACTCTTACTACTACTCCTCATATAATGCCAACTAATATTATTTACACTAATGATAATCCTACTATAGCTGCTACTACTTCTTCAACTACTACTACTATAGCAACTACAACTGCTACTCCAATTACTACTACTCCTGCTCGTTCTACTACTGCTACTACTAATACCACTACTTCTAATATAGTGGATACTATTGTTATTATTACTACTTTTGCTACTACTATCGCTATAATTACTACTTCTGCTCTACTACTTCTGGTACTACTACGGCTACTATGACTAGTACTCGACTAGTACAACTATTATTATGACTACTACTACTACGAATACTACTACTTTTGCTACTACTATTACTAATTCTACTGCTGCTGCTGCTGCTGCTATCACTAACACCACTACCACTATTACTACTATTACTACTAATACTACTAATACTACTACTACGACAACTATAACTACTATTTCTACTACAACTACTACTACTTCTACTACTTCTTCCACTATAACTACTACCACTACTGCTGCTACAGCTACTACTACTACTACTACAAGTATTGCTATTCCTACTATTGCTTCTATTGCTACTACTACAACTACTACTACTTCTGCAACTATTGCTTGTACTATTACTACTATAACTACTAGAACAACAATAACAACAACTACTACTGCTACTGCTACTATGGCTACCACGACTATAACTACTACTACTTCTACTACTACTACTACTACTTGTGCTACCATTGCTATTACTTCTACTTCTTCTACTACTGCCACTACTATTACTTCTACTACAACTCCTACTACTACTAAAACTACTACTACAACTACTACGACAGTTACTACTGCTTCTACTGCCATTATTGCTACTGCTACTACTACTGCTGCTACTACTATTTTTACTACTACTGCTGTTGCTGCTACTACTACTATTACTACCACCCCAACTACTAAAACTACTACTACTACTTCTACTGCTGTGATTACTTCTGGTATTATCGCTACTACTACTACTGCTATTATTCCTACTACTGCTACTACAACTATTACAATGACAACTGCCCATGTTGTTATGGCTACTATTGCTATTGTAACTTATACTGATGCTACTACAACTTCTACAACCCCTACTACAACTGCCACTACTATAATTTTTGCTACTACTAGTTTTCCTACTACTGCTACTATGACTAGTACTACAACTGTTACGACTCTTGTTGCTGCTTCGGCTATTGCCGCTACAGCTACTGCTACTACTACTACTACTTCTCCTAGTTCTACGACTATTACTATCTACTATAACTATTATTCCTACTGCTACTGCAATAGCAAATATTACTACTATAATTGCTACTACTACTACTACTACTACTGGAACAACTACTACTACGACTAGTCTCGCTGCTATTGCTCTACTATAATTACTATTGCTATGATTTCTTCCAGTAATACTTCTACTATTACTACTACTCCTGCAACAACTATGACTACTATTATTTTTATAGATGATACTCCTACTGCTACTGCTACTAATCCTACTCCTACTACTATAACTGCTACTCCTACTACTACTTCTCCTGCTCCTTCTACTACTGCTACTACTAATACTACTACTACTAATATGGTGGCTACCACTATTGCTACTACTACTTCTGCTACTACTATGGCTATAACAAGTACTTTAGCTACTACTTCTACTACTACTACGGCCACTATGACTACAACTATGACTTCTACTACAATTAATTCTTCTACTACAACTACGACTACGACTACTACTAATAATACTACTTCTACTGCTTCTATTACTACTACTAATACTACCACTGCTGCTCCCTCTATCACTAATACTACTACTACTGCTACTATTACTAGTAGTACTACTATTGCTACAGCAATGACCACTATTTATACTACAACTACTACTACTACAACAACAAGTTTTGCTATTATTACTACTGCTACGACTCCTACAATGGTAACTACTGCTACATCTGTATTGCTTCTACTACTAATAGAACTACTACTACTTCAGCTACTGTCACAATGGCTTGTATGAGTACTACTGTGATTACTTCTGCTACTATTCGTACCACTACTACTACTTCTACTACTACTAAACTACAACTAAAACTACTACTACTGTTACTACTGCTACTACTGCGATTATCGCTACTACAACTACTACTTATACTGCTGCTGCTACTGCTACTATTATTACCACTACTATTACTACAACAACAACAACTAGTAGTACTACTGCTGCTGCTGCTACAGTTGCTACTATTACTACTACTACAGCTGCTACTACTGCTACTACTCCTACTGCTACCTCTCCTACTATTATGACTACTGCTACAACTACTGCCACAACAATAACAACAACAACAACTACTACTACTACTACTACTGTTACTACTAGTATTGCTACTACTGCTACTTTTAGTATGGCTACTACTACTAATACTACTGCTACTTTTTTTCCTAAAACCAATACTAATACTACTACTAGGACTACTACTGCTACTGCTACTACTACTACCAGTCCTTCTACTACTACAACTGTTGCTACTATTCCCATTATGGCTACTACAAGTACTCATGCTGCTATGACTACTACTTCAACTACTGCTACTGCAAATGCTACTCCTACTACTTCTGCTACAGCTCCTACAACCACTTCTACAACTCCTTCAACTAATGAAACTGCTCCTACAGCTACCTCTACGGCTGCTGCTACTACAACCTCAACTAATATTGCTCCAAGAACTACTACGATTGATGCTAGAACTCCCAATGCTACGGCTTCTACTATAATAACTGCTATAGCTCCTACTACTATGACTATTACTACCATAACTACTATAGCATGAACTACTACTACAACTACTACTACCACTTCTACTACTACTATAACTATTGCTACTACTACTGCTACTACTGCAACAACTACTACTGCTGATGCTACTGCTACTACCACTCCTACAATGGCTACTATTGATGCTCTTACTACTACTTCTACTACTAATGATACCACTATGACTTCTGCTACGACTTCTACAACTACTACGGATGCTATGACTGCTATAACTACTACAACAACTACTTTTGTAGCTACTTCAATAGCTACAGTTGCTACTACTATTACAGTGACTATAGCAGCTACCACAATTACTACAACTTATGCTTCAACAGCTATTTCTACAACAACTACAACAACTACTACTTCTACTTCAACTACTGCTACTTCTTCTACTACTACTTATCCTACTACTACCATTGCTACTACTAATGCTACTACCATTGCTGCTACTACAACTACTACCATTGCTACTACTGATATTGCTGCTACCACTACTACCGCTACTACTACTATAGCTACTACTATTACCGCTTCCATGACAATTGCTACTTCTCCTACTGCTGCTGCTGCTACTACTACTACTACTATTACTACTACTACTACTACTATTACTACTACTACTACTCCTACTACTACTACTACTATTATTACTACTACTACTACTAGTAGTACTACTACTATTACTACTACTACTATGACTACTACTACTACAACTACTACTACTGCTGCTGCTGCTGCTGCTGCTACTACTACCACTACTACTACTACTACTACTACTACTACTATTACTACTACTACTACTACTACTACTACTAGAACTGCTACAACAACTACTACGATTGCTATTGCTATGACTAATGCTAATACTACTATTGCTACTACTCCTACTGCTACTACTACTGCTGCTGTTGCTAAAACTACAATTACTACTCCTACTACTACTATTAATCCTGCTACTACTACTACTACTACTACCACCACTGGTACTACCACTACTACTGCTACTGTAACCACTACTACTACTACTATTACTACACCTACTACTACTACTGCTACAGAAATGAAGACTACTACTACTACTACTATTGCTCCTACTGCTACTTCTAGTAATACTACTATCGCCACTAATACTGTTACTTCGGCTATTGCTGCAACTACTACTAATATAACTATTGTGGCTACTATTATAGATTTCGATACTACTTCATCAACTACTTTTGCGACTCCTACTTTTGCCACTACTACTTCTACAACTGCTACAACTGCTATTACTATTGCTACCTTTACTGTAGTAGTAGTAGTGGTTGTTATTATTGTAATAGTAGTAGTAGTAGGAGTAGTATTAGCATTAGTATTAGTAGTTGTAGTAGTCATAATAGAAAAAATAGTAGCAACAGTAGTAGTAGTAGTAGTTATAGTAGTAGTAGTAGTAGTAGTAGTAGTAGTAGTGGCAAGAGTTGTAGTAGTGGTAGTAGACATAGTTGTAGTTGAAGTAGTAGTATTAGTAGCAGTAGTAGTGGTGGTAGTAGTAAAAGTAGTAGCATTAGTAGTAGTAGTTGTTGTAGTTATTGTAGTAGCAGGAGTAGTAGTTATAGTAGTAATAGTCATAGTAAAAGTTTTTGTAGTTATAGTTGGAGTATTAGGAGAAATAGTGGTAGAAGTAGAAGCAGTAGTAGCAATAATAGTAGGAGTAGGAGCAGTAGTAGCAGTTGTATAAGTAGTAGTCACAATAGTTGTAATAGTTGAAGTAGTACTAGTAGTTGTAGTAGTAGGTATACTAGTGGTAGTGGTGGTGGTAGTTGTAGCAGTAGTAGGTTAAGTAGTAGTAGTAGTAGTAGTAGTAGTAGTAGTAGTAGTAGTAGTAGTAGTAGTAGTAGTAGTAGTTGAAGTAGTAGTAGTTGCAGCAGCAGCAGTAGTAGTATTAGTTGCAGTACTAATAGTAGTAGTAGTATTAGTAGTAGTAGTAGAGCAACAAAAGTAGCAATTATAGTAGAAGTAGTAGTAGTGGAAGTAGCTGTAGCTATAGTAGTAGTATTAGTGGTAGTTGTAGCAGCAGCAAATAAAATAGCAATAGTAGAAGTAGTAGTAGTTGTAGCATTAGTGGTAGTAGTAGAAGTAATAGTGGCAGTTATAGTAGTAGTAGCAGCTGTAGCTGCAATAGTTACAGAACTAGTAGTAGTCGTGGTGGTGTTTGAAATACAAGTAGTAGTGGTCGTTGGAGTAGCAGTAGTAATAGTAGTGGTGGTAGTAGTAGTAGCGGTAGTCGTAGCAGTAGTAGTTGCTGCAGTTGTTGTGGCAGAAGTAGTAGCTGTTGTACTAGCAAGAGTAGCAGTAGAAGCAATGGCAATAGTAGTAGCTGTAGTAGTTGTAGTGGTTGTAGTAGAAGTAGTAGTTGTTGTTGTAACTACTATAGTAATAGTAGTAGTAATAGCAGTAGCAGTAGTAGTAGTAGTAGTAGCAGCAGCAGCAGTAGTAGCAATAGTAGCACTAGTAGTAGTAATAGTAGTAGTAGTAGTAGTAGTTGTTGTTGTTGTTGTTGTTGTTGTTGTTATTGTTATAGTAGTCGATGTAACAGAAGTAGTAGTAGTACAAGTAGTAGTAACATGAGTCATAGATATAGTAGCAGAATTAGTAGTAGTACAAGTAGTAGTGTTAATAGCGGCAGCAGCTGCAGTTGTAGCAGTAGTAGTACTAGTTGTACTTGAAGTAGTTGTAATAATAGTCGCAGTAGTATTACTAGTAGTATTACAGTAGCAGCACTAGTATTAGTAGAAGTAATTGTAGTAGTAGTAGTTGTCGCACTGATGGTAGTAGTGGTCATTGTTGTAGTAGTAGCAATAGTATAGTAGCAGTAATAGTTATAGTAATAGCAACAGCAGCAGTAGTAGTAGTAGCAGTAGTAGTAGTTGTAGTAGTAGTAGTAGTAGTAGTAGTTTTTATTGTTGTTGTTGTTGTTGTTATTATTGTTGTTGTAGTAGTACTAGTAGCCCTAGTAGTAGTAGTAGTATTATACTGGAAGTAGCAGTAGTAGCATTTGTAGAAGTAGTAGTAGTAGTGGTGGTGGTGGAAGTTGTAGTAGCAGTATGCTAAGTAGTAGTAGTAGTATTAGTAGTAGTAGTAGCAATTGTAGTAGTACCCGAAGTAGCAGTAGTAGAGTTATAGAAGTAGTAGTAATAGTAGTAGTGCCGGAAGTAGCAGTAGTAGCATTTGTAGAA
Organism: Trichopus zeylanicus subsp. travancoricus; assembly: GCA_005019695.1. NCBI lineage: Eukaryota > Viridiplantae > Streptophyta > Magnoliopsida > Dioscoreales > Dioscoreaceae > Trichopus > Trichopus zeylanicus. The sequence goes on along the minus strand of RXID01022163.1, from coordinate 20,514 downwards.
GTAGTAGTAGTAGTAGTAGTAGTATTAGTAGCAGCTATAGTAGTAGCAACAGTTTTAGTAGTAGCAGCAGTAGTAGCAGAAGTAGTTGTAATAGTTATAGCAGTAGTAGAAGTAGCAGTAGTAGAAGTAGTAGAAGTATTAGTAGCAATAGTTGTAGTTGCAATTGTTGTAGCAATAGTAGCAACGGTAGTCTTAGCCATAGTCGTAACAGTAGTAATAGTTGTAATAGTAGTAGTAGTAGCAGTAGTTGCAGAAGTAGGAGTTGTAGTAGTCACAGTAACGGTAGTCAGAGTAGCAGTCGTGGTAGGAGAAGTGTTAGTATTAGTTATAGTTGTAGTAGTAGTAGTCGCAGTTGTAGTGGTAGTAGTAGTAGTGCTAGTAGTTGCAATAGTAGCCGTAGCTACAGTAGTTGTAGTAGTAGAAGTTGTAGTAGAAGTAGCTTTAGTAGTAGTTGTAGTAGTTGCAGTAATTGTAGTAGTAGTACTTGGACCAGTAGCAGTAGCAACAGTAGTAGAAGTAGTTGGTTAAGTAGCTGCAGTAGTAGTAGTTATTGTTGTTATTGTAATAGTAGTACTAGTTGTTACAATAGTAGTAACAGTAGAAGTAGTAGCAGTAGTAGTAGTTGTAGCAGTAGTGGCAGTAGTAGCAGTAGCTATAGTATGATTTGCAGCAATAGCAGCAGCAGCAGCAGTAGTAGTAGCAACAGTAGTGGTACTAGTAGGCATAGGAGTAGTATTAGTAGTAGTAGTAGCCGTGGTGGTGGTGGTAGCAGCAGTACCTGCAGTAGTAGTAGTAGCAATAGTAGTATTACTAGTTGTTGCAGAAGTAGTTATTGTAGCCACAAAAGTTGTAGGAGTCACAGTATCCGTTGTAGTAGTAGTACTAGAAGTAGTACTTGCAGTTGCAATAGAAGTAGCAATAGTAATAGTAGTAATAGAAGTAGTAGCAGTAGCAGTCGTAGTTGTAGTAGCAATAGTAGCAATAGGAGCCATAGTGGCAGCAGCAGTTGTAGTAATAGTAGTAGTCGTAATGGTAGTATAAGTAGTAGCTGTAGAAATAGTAGTAGTAGTTGTTGTACTACGAGTAATAGTAGCAGTAGTAGTAGCAGTAGTAGATGCAGTGGTAGTAGCAGAATTAGTTGAAGGAGGAGAAGTTGTAGTAGTAGTTGTTGTACCAGTAATAATAGAAGTGGTAATATTAGTAGCAGTAGTAGAAATAGTTGCAGTTGTAATAGTGATAGCTGTAGCAGTAGTAGGCATAGTAGCGATAGCAGAAGTTGAAGCAGGAACAATAGCTGTAGCTATTGCTATAGTAGCGGTAGTAGTTGTAGTAGTAGTAATTGGAGTAGTAATAGTGGTAGTAGTACTAGTTGTAGTAGAAGTAGTAGTAGTTGTTGTTGTAGTAGTACAAGTATTAGCTGTAGCAGTAGCCGTAGTAGTAGTCCTAGTGGTAGCAGTAGTAGTGATAGTAATAGTAGTTGTCATTGTAGTAGAAGTAATAGTAGCAGTAGTAGTAGTAGTGGTAATAGTAGTGGTTGCAGCACTAGTTGTAGTAGAGGCAGTAGTAGAAATAGTAGTAGTAGTAGTAGCCACTTTGGTAATGGCAGTAGTAGAAGTACTAGTCGTAGTAGTAGTTGCTATGGTAGTAGTAGTTGTAGCAATCGAAGTAGCAGAAGTAGTCATAGTAGAAGTAGTGGCAGCAAGAGTCGTAGTTGTAGTAGTATAATTAGTAGTAGCAAAATTAGTAGTAGTAGTAGCAGTAGTAGTACTAGTAGTAGTAAAAGTATTTGTAGTAATAGTAGAAGTAGTTGTACTAGTAGTATTAGAAGTTGTGTGAGTAGTTGTGGTGGCTATAGTAGTACTACTATTAACAGATGTAGTAGTAGTAGAAATAGCAATAGTAGGATTAGTAGCAGTGGGAGTAGTAGTAGTAGTGTCCAAAGTAGCAATAGTAGCATCTATAGAAGTAGTAGTGGCAATGGTAGTAGAAGAACCCGAAGTAGCAGCAGTAGCAGTAGTAGTAGTTGTAGTGATAGTAGTAGCAGTAATTGTAGTAGGAGTAGTAATACTAGTAGTAAAGTAGTATTAGAAGCAGTAATTATAGTTGTAGCAGAAGTAGTAGTAGCATTGGGAGCAGTAGTAGTAGTGTTCGAAGTAGTAGTAGTAGCGTTTGTAGAAGTAGTTGTGGTAGTAGTAGTAGTAGTGGTGGTGGTAGTAGTTGTAGTACCCGAAGTATCAGCAGTAGGAGTAGTAGTAGTAGTACCGGTTATAGTAGCACCCGAAGTAGCTATAGTAGTAATTATAGTAGTAGTAGTAGTTGTAGTTGTTGTTGTTGTTGTTGTTGTTGTTGTTGTATTTGTAGTAGCAGTAGTGGTTGTACGCGAAGTAGCTGTAGTAGCAGTTGTAGAAGTAGTAGTAGTAACTGTAGTAGAAGTAGTAGTTGTAGTAATAGTAGCAGTAGTAGTAGTAGTAGTGTTAGTAGTAGCTGTAGTAGAAGTAGTACTAGTATGAGATGTTGTAATAGTTGTCATAGTAGTAGTTGTAGTAGCAGTTGTAGTAGTGGTAGAAGTGTTAGAAGCTTAAGTAGCAGCAGTAGTAGTGGTAGTGGTAGTAGTAGTAGTAGTAGTAACACTTATAGTAGCAGTAGTACTAGTAGTTACTGAAGTCAGAGTTCTAGCAGTAGTAATAGCAATAGTAGAGGAAATTTTTATAGTAGTAGTAGTTGCAAAAGTAGTAGTAGTCAGAGAAGTAGTAGTAGTAGTAGCAGCAGTAGTAGTAGTAGTAACAACATTAGTACTAGTGGTAGTAGTAGTAGTAGCAGTAGTAGAAGAAGAAACAGTAGTAGCAGTAGTGATAGCAGTTGTAGCAGGAGCAGCAGTCATACTAGTAGCAGTAGTTGCGGCAAAAGTAGTTGTAGTTGTAGTAGTACTAGTAGAAGTTATTGTAGTAGTATTAGTATTAGTAGTAGTAGCAGTATCAGTAGTATTAGTTTTGGTAGTATTACTATTAATGGTAGAAGTAGTAGTAGTAGTAGTAGACATATTAGTTGTAGGAGAAGTAGTAGCAGTAGCAGTAGCCATAACAGTAGTAGTAATAATAGTAGAAGTAGTAGTAGTTGTATTAGACGTAGCAGAAGTAGCAGTAGTAGCATGAGAAGTAGTAGTAGTATGAGTAGTAGCAGTAGTGGCAGTAGCTGTAGTAGTAGTAGTAGTTGTTGTTGTTGTTGTGGTAGTAGTAGTAGTAGTAGAAGCGGTAGTTGTGGTAGTAGTGGTTGTAGTAGTTGTAGTAGCTACAGTGATAGCAGTAGCAGCAGTAATTGTAGTAGTAATAGTAGTGGTTATGGCAATAGTAATAGCAGTAGTTGTATAGTCGTAACAGTAGTTGTAGTAGCAGTAGTGGCAGTAGTGGCAGTAGTAGTTAAAGTAATAGTAGTAGTAGTAATAGTAGCAGTAATAAAAGTAGTAATAGTCATAGTAATAGTAGTAGTAGTAGTAATAGTAGCAATTGTAGTAGTAGTAGTAATAGTAGCAGTAGTAGTGGTAGTAGTAGTTGTAGTAATTGTTGTGGCAATAGTATCAGTAGCAGTAGGAGTAATATTACTAGTAGTAGTAGTATTAGTTGCAGTTGTAGAAGTAGTAGTTGTAGTAATAGTAGTTGTAGTTGTTGTATCAGCAATGGGAGTAGCAGTGGCAACAGTAGCGATAGTAGTAGCAGCGACAGTACTAGTAGTAATAGCTGGAGTAGCTGAAGTAGTAGTAGCAGTAGTGGTAGTGGTAGATGTAGTAGTAGTAGCAGTAGTGATAGTAGTAGTAGAAATGGCAATAGTAGTGTCAGTAGTAGCAGCAATAGCATTAATAATAATTGTCACTATAGTAGCTATTTTAGTAGGAGTAGCAGTAGTAACAAAAGTCGCAGTAGTAGTAGTTGTAGTAGTAGATGTAGCAATAGTTATAGTAGTTATAGAAGTAGTAGTTCATGTAGCATTTGTGGTAGTAGCTATAGCAGCTATAGTAGTAGTTGTTACAGTTGTAGTTGGAGTAGTAGCAGCCGGAGTAGTACTAGTAGTGCAAGTAGTAGTAGTAGTAGTAGTTGTTGTTGTTGTAGTCATCACAGAGGTAGTAGCAATCATAGTCGTAGTAGTAGCAGTAGTAGTAGTAGCAGTTATAGTAGTAGTAGTAGTAGTTACAGTAGTAGCCATATTAGCGGAAGTAGAACTAGTAGTAGTCAAAGTCGCAGTAGTAGCAAGGGTAGTAGTAGTGCTAGTAGTAGTTCTTGTAGTAGTTGTAGTAGTTGAGGTAGTAGTGGTAGTGGTAGTAGTAGTCGAAGTAGTAGTAGTAGTAGTAGTTATTGTAGTAGTAGTAGAAGTAGTAGCAGTAGTAGTAGTAGTGGTGGTGGCCGTAGTAGTAGTTGTAGTATGAGTAGTAGTAGTAGAAGTAGTAGTACTAGTAGCAATAGTAGTAGTTGTAGTAGAAGTAAGAGTAGTAATTGTAGTAGTATTAGTATTAGTTGGAAGAATAGGAGCAGTAATAGCAGATGTATTTGCAATAGTAGTAGTAGTAGAAGTAGTAGTAGTTGTAGCTATTGTGGTAATAGTATTAGTTGAAGTTGTAGTGGGAATAGTAGTTATAGTAGCAGGAGTAGTAGTAGTAGTAGTAGCAATAGTAGTTGTTGTAGTAGCAGTTGTAGTAGTAGTCATAGTAGTAGTAGAAGTAATAGTAGAAGTGGTAGTAGTAGTAGTAGAGGAGTACTAGTTGGAGCAGTAGTAGTACTTATAGTAGTAATAGGAGTAGTTGTAGTAGCGGTAGTAGCAGTAGTGCAAGTGGTAATAGTAGTAGTGGTAGTAGTAGCAACAAATTATCAGTAGTAGTAGTGGTAGCAGTTGCAGTAGAAGTGTTAGTAATAGTAGTAATAGTAGTAGTTGCAGTAATAGTAGTAATGGAAATAGCAGTAGTAGTCGTAGTAGTAGTAGCAACAATAGTAGTGTTAGTAGTAGCAGTAGTAATAGGTGCAGCGGCAATAGTAGCTATAGTAACAGTATAGTTATTATTGTTATAGTAGCAATAGTAGCAGTTGCTATAGTAATAGTAGTTGTTGTTGTAGTAATAGGAGTAGTGAAATTAGCAGCAGCAATAGTAGTAGTAGCAGTAGCAGTAACAGTCATACTAGTACTAGCAGTATCACCAGCATCATTTGTAGTAGTCATTGTAGCAGCAATAGTATTAGAAGTAATCATAGTAGTAGTAGCAGTAGCAATGGCAATAGTAGTAGTGGTAGCCGCAATAGTAGTTGTGGTAGTAGTGGCAACAGTAGTAGTAGTAGCAGCAACAACCATAGTAGCTGTCGGAGTAGTAGCAGCAGTAGTAGCAGAAGTAGAAGTTGTTAGAGTACTAGTAGTAGTAGCAACAGTAGCAACAGCAGCAGCAGTAGCAGTAGTAGTGTTAGCGGTAGTAGTACTTGTTGTTGTAGTAGTAGTAGTGGCAGTAGAAGGAGGAGGAAGAGGAGTCATAGTAGTAGTAGTAGTATTAGCAACAGTGGCAACAATAGTAGTAGCAGTAGTTGCATTACCAGTATTAGTGGTTGTAGCGGCAGTTGTAGTTGTAGTAGAAATAGTATTAGTAGTAGCAGCAGTAGAAGTGGTAGTAGAAGTAGTAGTAGTATCAGTAGTAGTAGTAGTAGGATAAGTTATACGAGTAGTAGTAGTAGAAGCAGCAGTAGCAATAATACTACTACAAGTAGTAGTAGTAGGAGGGATAGTAGTAGTAGAAGAAGAAGAAGCAGTAGCAGCAGCAATAGTAGTAGCATCAATAGTAATAGTAGTTGTAGTATCACTAGCATTAATAGTAGAAGTAGCAGTAGTAGTAGAAGTAGTATTTGCAGCATTAGTGGTCGAAGTAGCAGTAGTTGTAGTAGTAGTAGTAGTAGTAGAAGTAGTAGTAGTAGTAGCAATTCTAGCAGTAGTAGCAGCAGTAGTTGTAATAGTTGTAGGAGCAATAGTAGTGGTAGCAATAGTAGTAGCAGTAGCAACAGCAGCAGTGGTAGTAGTAGCCGTAGTAGTAGTTCTATAAGTAGTAGTAGTTGTGGTAACAAGAGTTGTAATGGTAGTAGTACCCGTTGTAGCAGTAGTAGGAGTTGTAGAAGTAGCAGCAGTGGTTATTGTTATTGAAATTGTAGCAGTAGCAGTATCAGTAGTAGTAGTAGTAGTTGTTGTTGTAGCAGCAGCAGTTGTAGTAGTAGTTGCTGCAGCAGTAGTAATAGTAGTGGTTGCAGTAGTAAATGTAGTAGCAATTGTAGCAGTAGCAGTAGTGGTGGTAGTAGTAGTAGCAGCAACAGTAGCAGCAGTAGCAACAGTAGCAGCAGTTGTCAAAGTTGTAGTGGTAGTATTAGCTACAGTAAAAGTTGTTGTAGTAGTTGAGAAAGTAATACTACTAGCAGTAGAAATTGTATTAATATCAGTTGTAGTAGCGCTAGTAGAAGTTATAGTCATAGTAAAAGTATTAGTTGCAATAGCAGAAAGAGCAACAATAGTTGTAGCGATAGTAGAAGCAGTAGCGGCAGTAGCAATAGTAGCAGTAGTAGTAGATGTAGAAGTAATAGTAGTAGTAGTAGTGTCAGCCACAGTATTAACAGTAGTAGTAGTATTGGTATCAGTAGTACCAGTAATAGCAATAGTAGTATAAATACTAGGAGTAGTAGAAGTAGTAGTAGTAGTAGTAGTTGCAACAGTAGTAGTAATTATCATAGTAGTAGTAATAGCTGGAGTAGTAGTAGTAGTAGCAGTATTAGTAGTAGTAGAAGTACAAGTAGCAACGATAGTAATAGTAGAAGTACTATTAGTAGTAGTTGTAGCAATAGTAGTAATAATATGAGTAATAGTAGTAGTAGTAGTAGTAGCGGTATTAGTTGTAATAGGATAGTAATATGAGCAATAATAGTAGTAGCAGCAGTAGCAACAGTAGTAGTAGTATTCGTAGTAGTAGTAGTCGTAGATTAGTAATAGTAGCAGAAGCAGTAGCAGTTATAGTAGTAGCAGCAATACTACAAGTAGTCATAGAAGAAGTTGTCGTTGTTGTCGCAGAAGTCGTAGTAGTAGTACTCATTGTAACAATAGTAGTGGTCATTGCAGTAGTAGTAGTTGTAGTAGTTGCAGTAGGAACAACAGTAGTAGTAGCCATAGTAGTAGAAGTATCAATAGTAGGTATAGTAGTAGTGGTCGTTGCAGTAGTAGTAGTAGTTGTTGTTGTTGCAATAGCAAAAACAGTAGTATTAGCAGTAGCAGGAGTAGTAGTGGTGGTGGTAGAAATAGTAGTAGTAGCAGAAGTAGTAGCAGTAGTAGTTGTAGTAGTAATTGTAGCAGTAGTAGTAGAAATAGTATTTGTTGTAGAAGTAGCAGCCGAAGTACTAGCTATAGTAGTAGCAACAGTAGTAGTAGTAGATAGTAGTAGTAATAGTAGTAGAAGAAGCAGCAATAATAGTACTAGTGTCAGTAGTAGCAGTTGTGGTAGTAGTAATAGTAGTAGCTGAAACAGCAGCAGCAACAATAGTAGTAGTAGTAGTAGTAGTAGTAGTAGTAGTAGTAGTAGTAGTAGTAGTAGTAGTATTAGTAGCACTAGTGGTAGAAGTAGTAGTAGTATCCGTAGTTGAAGTAGTAGCAGCAGTAGAAGTAGCATTAGCAGTAGCAGTAGTAGCAGTAGTCGTAGCAGTAGTAGTAGTAGTAACAAAAGTCTTATTGATAGCAGTTATCATAGTAGCAGCAGCAATAGTAGTAGCAGCGATTGTAGTAGCAGTAGCAGCAATAGTGGTAGTAGTTGCAAAAGTAATAGAAGAAGTAGTAGCAGCAATAGCAGTTGTAGTAGTAGTTGTTGTAGTACTAGTAGTAGTTGTAGCAGCAGTATTAGTTATCCTAGTAGTAGTAGCAGTAGAAGAAGTAGTAGTAGTAGTAGTACTTGTAGTAGTAATAGTAGCCTCAGTAGTAGTAGAAGCAGTAGCATTAGTAATAGTAGTAGTAGCAGTACCAGTACCAGTAGAAGTAGTACTACTTGTAGTAGTAATATTAGTAGCCTCAGTAGCTGCAACAATAGTAGTATTCGTACTAGTAGAAGTAATAATAGTAGCCTCAATAGTAGTAGTAGTTGTAGTAGTAGAAGTTGCAGCAACAGCCATAGAAATAGTTGCAGTCAGTAGTAGTACTAGTAGTATTACCAACACTACAAAACTAGTACTACTACTCCAATTACTACTACTACAACTACTTCTACTGCTACAATTTTTGTCACTACTTCTACTACTACCATTAACGCCACTGCTACTACCCTTACAACTGCTACTACTACTACTGTTGCTACAGCTACTGCTATTAATACTTCAACTGCTACTGATGCTACTACTACTTATACTCCTCCTTCTACTGCTACTACTACTACTAGTATTATTATTACTACTACTCTTGCTGCTGCTACTACAACTACTACTTCTACGTGTACAACTTCTACAACACCTACAACTAATACTGCTACTATTACCACGTCTACTACAACTACTACTTCTACTGTTACTACAACTACTGCTACTATACGACTACAATTGCTACTACTAATACTCCTCCTGCTACTACTACTACTATGATTACTACAACAACTAATCCTACTACTTCTGCTACAACCTTTACTTCAACTACTACTGCTACTACTATTATACTACTACCACAATAACTACTACAAGCACTACTACTACTCCAACACCTACTAATATTACTACTAGTACTAATACTACTACTACTACTACTACTACTACTACTACTACTACAACCTCTACCATTGCTACTACTACTACTCCTACTATTACTACTACAACTACTACTGCTACTACTGCCACTTTTACTACTGCTACTTCTACAATTTCTACCATTGCTACAACTACTACTCCTACTACTACTACTACAGCTACTACTGCTACTAATACCACTACTTCTACAACTAGTACTACCACAACTACCACTACTACTACTCATACTACTACTATTGCCACTACTTCTGCTTCTAGCTCTATTACTACTTCTACACTACCACTACAACAACTACTATAAGCACTGCTACTAGGACAATAACTATTACAATTATTACAAATAATACTACAATTACTACTACAACTACTCCTATTGCTATAATTACTACTCCTACTACAACTACTACTACTGTTGCTACTACTACGACTTCTACAACTACTAATGCAACTACTCCTCCTACCACAGCTACTACTACTCCAACTGCTAATACACCTACTACTACTACTACTTCAACTACTCCCATTTCTACTACTACTACTACTACTCCGACTGCTACTACTACTATTCCTACTACAACTCCAACTGCTCCAATTTCTACAACTACGACTACTACAAATACTACTACTACTACTACTACTATTACAACAACAACTACAACCACATCTACAACTCCTCCTACTACTACTACAATAACCTCAGCTACTACTACTACTACTACTACTACTAATACTACTAATACTACTACTACCAATACTACTACTACGACTACTACTGCTACTGCTACTGCTACTTCTACAACAACAACTACTGCTGCTACTACTACTACTTCTACTACTACTACTACTAATACAACTTGTACTACTACTACTACAACTACTACAACAAGTACTAGTACAATAACTACTATTACTACTATTACTACTACTACTAGTACTACTAGTACTAATACTATAACTATACTACTACCATTACAACAACAGCAACAACAACAACTACAACAACAACAACTACTAGTACTACTACAATAACAACGACAACAACAACGACAACAACTACTACTAGTACTACTACTACTGCTACTAGTACTACTACTACTGCTACTTCTACAACTACTGCTACTACTACTACTACAACTACTACTGCTTTTAATACTACTACTACTATTGGTACTAGTACTACTACTACTACTACAACTACTATAATTACTCCTATTATTATTATTACTACTACAACTATTACTACTACGACTACGACTACTACTTCAACAACAACAACAACAACAATAACCACAACAACTACTGCTGATACTACTACTACTACTAGCACTACAACAACAACAACTACTACTAGCACTACAACAACAACAACAACTACTACTACTACTACTACTAATACTACTACTACGACAACAACTACTACTAGAACTACAACAACAACAACAACAACGACTACTACTACTACTACTGCTGCTTCTACAACTATTACTATTACTACAACAACTTCTACTACTACTCGTACTACTACTAGTACTACTACTCCTTCTACTACTACTACTACTGCTACTACTGCTACGACAACTACTACTACTGCAACTACTACTACTATTACTACTACTACTACTACTACTACTATTACTACTACTACTACTACTTCTACTACTACTACTACTGCTACTACTACTACTACTACTACTACTACGACTACTACGACTACTACTACTATTACTAAAACTACTACAGCCACTACTACTACAACTACTACTACTCCAACTAATAGTACTACTTCTACAATTACTGTGACTACTGCTACTACTTCTGTTGCTACTCATACTACTACTCTTACTTCTACTACTACTACAGCTCTTACTACTACTCCTACCCCTACACCTTCTCCACCTACTGGTGCTTTACTACTACGGCTACTACTACTACTACAACTACTACTACTTCTACTTCTAGTACTACTACTATTATCGCAACTAGTACTACTACCACGACTACTACTTCGACTACCACTACAACGACAACTACTACTACAACTATTGCTACTATTGCTACTACTAGTGCTACTACTATTAATACTACTACTGCTACTACTACATCTACTAGTACTACTACTTCCTCTGCTTCTACTGCTACTACTACTGCTACTATGACCACTACTACTTCTACAACAAATAGAAGGACAATAACAACTACTACTACAAGTACTACTACTACTGCTGCTACTACTACTACTACTACTACTACTCCTCCTCCTCCTACTACTACTACATCTACTGTTACTACTACTGCCTATACTACTACTACTACTACAACGACTACTACTCCGGTTGCTACTACAACGACTACTAGTCCTTCTACTACTACAACTACTACTACTTCTACTACTATTGCCACTGCTTCTACTGCTACGGCTACAGCTTCCACTAGTACTACTACCCCAATTACAGCTTTTGCTACTATAACTACGACCTCTACTACTACTGTCAGTACTACTACTACTGCTACTGCTGCTATTATTACTCCTTCTATAGCAGCTAATACTTCTAGTATTTTTGTTGCTATGGCCACTCCTACAACTACTCCTACTACTACTACTACTACCACTACTTCTACTACTATTATTACTACTACTTCTACTACTGCTTCTATTGTTACTACTACTACTATAGCCACAGCTACGCGTTCTACTGGTAGTACTACTACTGCAACAACAACAACAACAACAACAACAACTACTACTACTACTACTACTACTCCTACTACTACTAGTACTACAAGTACTACAACTACGACTACTACTATTATTACTACGACTTCTTCTACAGCCACTAAAACTCCTACTACTACTGCTGCTGCTGCTACTAGTTCTACTACTACTACTACTACTTATACAGCTACTAGTACTTCTACAACTACCACTACCACTACTACTACTACTAATGCTATTACTACTACTGCTGCTATAACTACTTCTACAACTACTGCTACTCCAACCTGTACTTCCATAATTACCACTACTATGACTTTTACTACTTCATCTTCTAGGTACTATTACTACTAGTACTACCACTACTATACTACTACTACTACTGCTACTGCTACTACTACTATGAGTAATACTCCAACTACTATTTCTACTACTACTTCTACTACAACAAATATTTCTACGACTGCTACTATTAGTACAAGTACAATTTCCAAGACTACTACTACCACTACTACTACAACTAATAATCCTGCTGCTACTATTACTACTACTACTACAACAACAACAACAACAACTGCTACTACTACTGTTACTACTACCACTATTACTATGACCTCTACCATTGCTACTGCTACACCTACTACTACAACAACTACTGCAATTACTACTCCTACTAATGCTACTACAGGTACTACTAATCTAACTAGTATTTCATTCTCCCACATATATTCCAACTACTACTCCCACTTCTACCACTACTACTACTTCAACTTCTCCCACTACTACTACTACTACAACTACGACTAAACTATTACTACTACTACTACTATTTCTACTACTACTAAACTACTGCTACTATCTAAACTCTACTATCTACAACAACAACTACTGCTGCTGCATTACTAATGAGCTACTGAACTTGCCTAACTGAGTACCTACTACTCTATTACTATTTACTACTAAATACAAACTACTACTACATACTAATAATACGTTACTAGTACAACTTAGATTACTTACTACTACTAATACGTACTACATTCCTATTACAATAACTAACTACTACTACACTATTACTACTACACTATACGACTACCATTACAAACAAACACAAAAACAACTACTAACTACTAACTACTACTACTACTAGTATTACTACCATTACCACAACACACAACAACAATTACTACTACTACTACTACTACAACTAACTACTATATACAAAGCAACAACAACAACAACAAACTACTTGAGTACTACTACTGCTAACTAACTACTACTACTACAATACTCGTACTGATACGCTCTACTACTACTACTGCTACTTACTACTACTACTACTACTACTACTTCAACAACAACAACTACTACTACTACTACTATAACAAAAACAACTACTACTACTATAACAACAACTACTACTAGCACAACAACAACAACAACAACTACTACTACTACTATTTCTACAACAACTACTGCTACTACTACTACTACTATTGCTACTACCACAACTACTCTACAATTGCCACAACTACTAGTACTTCCGTTAGTACAATTGTTGTTACTCCTGCTTATACTACTTGTTCAACCACTGGTATTAGTATTGATACTGTTGCAACAGCTACTACTAATACTTCTATAGCCACAACTACGACTGTTAGTACTACTACTTCTGCAAGTACTGCCACTTCTACTACTACTACAACTATCACTTCTACTACTACTACAACAACAACCACAACTACTACTACAAATATTGTCATTGTTGCTCCAACTACTACTTCTACCATTGCTACTATGACTACTACTCCTTCTACTCCTACTACTACTACAACAACAACTACTACAACTACTACTGCTACGACCTCTACTACAACTACTACTGCTACTATTACTATACTAATACTACACTACTACTACAACTACTACTATTGCTACTACTACTACGCCTATTACTACTACTAT